>CAUYQV010026453.1:0-17259 GCA_963574575.1 Galagoides demidoff | reverse complement strand
CTTTCACCATTAACAAAAATTGATTCTCACTGGATAAAAGATTTAAACTTAAGACATGAAACTATAAAAATACTAGAAGAGAGTGCAGGGAAAACACTTGAAGAAATTGGCCTGGGAGAATATTTTATGAGGAGGACCCCCCCGCCCCCGGCAATTGAAGCAACACCAAAAATACATTACTGGGATCTGATCAAACTAAAAAGCTTTTGCACAGCCAAGAGCACAGTAAGTAAAGCAAACAGACAACCTTCAGAATGGGCGAAGATTTTTGCACATTACGCTTCTGACAAAGGTCTGATAACTAGAATCTACCGAGAACTCAAACTAATCAATAAGAAAAGAACAAATAACCCCATTTCTGGGCAGCGCCTGTGGCTCAGGAGTAGGGCACTGGCCCCATATGCCGGAGGTGGTGGGTTCAAACCCAGCCCCGACCAAAAAATGCAAAAAAATAAAAAAATAAAAAATAACCCCATTTCTATGTGGGCAAGAGACTTGAACAGAAACTTCTCTGATGAAGACAGGCACATGGTCTACAAACATATGAAAAAATACTCATCATCCTTAATCATCAGAGAAACGCAAATCAAAACCACTTTGAGATATCATCTAACTCCAGTAAGATTCGCCCACATCACAAAATCCCAAAACTACAGATGCTGGTGTGGGTGCAGAGAGAAGGCAACACTTCTACACTGCTGGTGGGAAGCAAGCTAATAAGGCCTTTTTGGAAAGAAGTTTGGAGAACACTCAAGGAACTAAAAGTAGACCTACCATTTGATCCTGCAATTCCTCTACTAGGTATATACCCTGATGATCAAAAATCATTGTACAACAAAGACATTTGCACCAGAATGTTTATTGCAGCCAATTCTTTTTTTTTTTTTTAGATGGAGCCTCAAGCTATCCTCCTGGGTAGAGTGCTATGGCATCACAGCTCACAGCAACCTCCAACTCCTGGGCTCAAGGGAGTCTCCCGCCTCTGCCTCCCAAGTAGCTGGGACCACAGGCGCCCGCCACAACGCCCGGCCATTTTTTGGTTGCAGCCATCATTGTCGTTTGGCGGGCCGGGGCTGGGGATTCAAACCTGCCACCTTAGGTGTACATGGCTGGCACCCTAGCCGATTGAGCCACAGGCGCCGTGCCGCAGCCAATTCATAATAACCAAAACACAGAAACAGCCCTAGTGCCCATCGACCCATGAATGGATTAACAAATTTTGGTATATGTACACCATGGAATACTATGCAGCCATCAAAAGATGGAGTCTTCACATCTTTTATGTTTACCTAGATAGAGCTGGAACATAGTCTTCTTAGTAAAGTATCCCAAGAATGAAAAAGAAAAGTATCCAATGTACTTGATACTACCATGAAATCAATATATAATCACCTACACAATCATACAAAGGGCAAAACATAACGATAATCCATAAAGTAGAAGGGAAGAGGAGAGAGAAGCGTGGGGAGAGGGGATTTGGGAGAAGGGAGGGTATTCGGGAGGACCTCACCTAAAGTGCATGACGCAATGGTACATTTCAAAACTATTAAGAAATGAGTGTAATTGTGATGGATATGTTACTTAGTTCAATGTAAACATTTCACATTGTATATTGAAGCAGTAGCCTGAACCCCATAAATGCATCAATGTACAATGTTATGATTTAATAAAAAATAATTATTTTTAAAAAGGAGAAGGAATTATATAGAGACAGAGCCCTGCTGGGCAGAGCTGTCCCTGCTCTCTGCCGACATTTACTGTAGTCTATATTCCTTCAGTCACTACTGAGGTTAAGTATGTTTCCATATATTGACCATGATTGACGTGTGTGTTAATTGTCTCTATCACGAAATCTTTTTTGATCACTGACCAAAGTGATTTGATCTTATTGGAATTTAAATCAGATTTCATGTGTGTACATGGTTTTTATTTTATTTAAAACTCTGCTAAATCATGTGCAACACACAAGTGACACTGTGTGGGCTTCAAAAGTGAATGTATCAGACTGCCACCTCATGGGGACACGCAGCGCGGCTGGAGTGGAGTGCTGCACTAAAGGAGAAAGGACCACAGGAACAGTGCAGGGCAAAGGCGGAAAAGGTGAAGTCAGGGCAGCTTTGAGATCATTTGGGGGCAAGAAGTGCAGAGCTTTCCCAGGGGTCTAGCTTTTGAATGCTGCTAAGTTGAAGGTGGGGAGAACAGACAAGAAGGTTGGAGGTTGTATACTGTGCTAAGAGGCTGGACTTTTATCTTAGAGGCAGAAGAGAGCAGCAGAAAAGTTTGGAGCCATCAAATCGTCTTCCTAGTGATTAACTTTGGCAGCAGTGTGAAGACAGGCAGCTGTTAAAATTGGAACAGTCAAGTTCATATACAGGCCTGGCCTTCAGTCTCTGCAGTAGAACCTTTTATAGAAGGGCTAAGGGGTCAGCAAGATAAGTCAATTCAGACCCATCTCAGGTTTAAGATGCTGTGTCATGAAAAAGCTACCTCAGGAAAAGGTCGTGGGGGGCACTTCTACATCTTTAATAAGTCTTACACAGGCTTATGAAAGAGAATTAAGAATAATACCATGTATATCCTAATAAAAATTGCTAGTTTACATTCCAGTTAACTGCCTTAAGAGTTTAAGTCCAGGCTCAGTGCCTGTGGCTCAAGTGGCTAAGGCGCCAGGCACATACACCTAAAGTGGCGGGTTCGAATCCAGCCTGGGTCTGCCAAACAACAATAATGGCTGCAACCAAAAAATAGCCAGGCACTGTGGTGGGTGCCTGTGGTCCCAGCTACTTGGGAGGCTGAGGCAGGAGACTCGCTTGAGCACAGGAGTTGGAGGTTGCTGTGAGCAGTGAAGCCACAGCACTCTACCCAGGGGGACAGCTTGAGGCTCTGTCTCAAAAAAAAAAAAAAAAAAAAGAGTTTAAGTCCCCTTTTCATGTTACTGACATAACCTAATCAAGATCAGACAAGTATGCCCACCTTCCCTGCCATCTTCTACCCCTTTGAGAAGGGAGGTTCAACCGCTTTTTTAGTTCTTCGGTTTCTTTTTCTTGCTCTATTGTTGTTATTTGTAGGGTGAGATTAATATTTTCAGAATTTGAGGAAGTTCTCCTTGCAGTAGCTGAATAGCAGACAGCCTCTGGGACAAGTTCCTTCCACTCATGTGCTGGATATATCTGGCGTGGTCCGGGCACCTTGCACCAAGGGACTCAGCTATATGACCAGGTCTTAACCTATTAAAACATCTGCTTTCACCATCTCTGTTCCAAATGGTTGAAGGAGTTCCAGAACAATCACACCAGAGCTATGCTTACCTATCTTGGGGTCATGCTCAGATCCTTGCAGCTATATGAGTGAAGGTGCTGGTGAGTCCCCACCCTGAAAGCAGGGATCATGCTCTCTGCCCATTTCTTCTGGCCCAGTCTGTGCAGGCCAGACCAACATCTCCCATTTTTACTTGCTGGTTAAGCCCATGAAGAAAAATATTTCTAGGCGTCCAATCTCTGTATAATTCCCACATTATGTATATAAAACACTCCTTCCACCAATTCTTGAGAAATTTTCATTGCAACACCAGCCATACTCAGAGGACAGGTGGGTTGGTCCACACCCACTTCACCCCATTTCTCTGGGCTGATTGATCTCACTGGGAAAGCGGCTTCTCCATGTACTGTGCCTCTGCCTGCCCCAACGAGTTGAGGTTTTCTTCGAAAACTTCTTCCATGGAGGTGAAGTCCTCTGCAGGGTCTGAATCATGGCCGAGTGTCCGGTGCCACTCAGCTATGGGTCTGCAGCCCACCTGCTGAGCCACTTCTTTGGCACTCAATGAAGATTCAAATTCACTGGTGTCTCTTATAACTAAATGGGTTATTTTGATTTTCAACATCAAATTCTCCAAAGGGTTTTTTCTGTTTTCCAAAGTGAACTCAGCAAAAATAATGAATGAGCTGCTACTTTCATCATTTGTAACACCACATGGAGCTGTGCCGTCTGCTCAGTCAGAGAGGACTTCCAGAGATGCCTCTGAAGGGAGGCTCTGCCTGCCCAAGGCTGGACCACACAAACAGGTGTTGACAGCGGCAATGTTGGTACTTCCCAAAGTACCTTCATGGCGAGCTGTTTCAGTAGCACCTTTAATAAAGATTTTTTTTTACAACAACCATTCTTTTTTCTAAATTTCAGATTAATATGTGGTTATAGAATTTTAGGTTACCTTGTTTTCAATTCTATGGTAAAATTCAAGGTGTAGTTGAGCCCTTCACCCAGGGGCTGTGCTGAACACCCTCACATCGTGCACATTAGGTGAGATCCCGCCAAGTGCCCTCCCTCCTCCTCCCCATCTCACCTCTCTCCCTTGCTAGACTATATTTGTGTTATTCCTTTTTTTTTAATTAGACCCTTTATTTTTTTTGTAACAAAGTACATGGTTGCTACAAAATATTAAAGACAATCAGAAATAATTTTATAAGTAAATTCAAATAATTTGACGAATAGACAGACTATAAATTAGAAACAAAAAGTGCTTATTTTCCCGTCATACGTGAAGATCTAGAGATAAAATATAGATCTTCTTTCCATTTTATTTTATTTTATTTTTCTATTTTTTATTTTTTACTTGTGTTTTTTCTTTCATATGGTCATGTAGTTGTTTATATACTGGTTTCTTGTCAGTATTGAGTACATTGGATACTTTCTTTTCCATTCCTGAGATACTTTACCAAGAAGAATGTGTTTCAACTCCATCCAGGTAAACGCAAAAGGTGTAAAGTCTCCATCTTTCCTTGTGGTCGTGTGGTATACATGTACCACAGTCTGTTAATCCATTCATGGGTTGGTGGGCAGCTGGGTTGCTTCCAGGACTTGGCAACCGTGAATTGAGTTGCAATTTTTATTGCAGCTTAATCAGAATTTTTTCATTGAATAATCCTGACCATCTAATGTTTTAATGATCTTATGCAGGTGGCCACAAAGCTTGTGTGCAATTTGAAATAGAGAACTATTTTTAAATTGCACATGAACTTTATGGCCACCATGTATATTCTTCCATGTCCACCTCTGTCCAGGATGGCAAGCTCTTCAATTCATTTAAGTAGCATGAAATTCTGTGCTTCCAAGGCTACTTCCCTTGGTCCAACTTTGGCACAAGTAACATCCTCACATGGATCCTGAGGCACTCTCAATAAATGAGTAGTAGTTGTGTGGAGATACCAAGAGCTGCACTCATCAGTGCCAGTGAAGGGAGGCAGTGCCCCATCCTGACAAAGTAATTTAAGCCCCTGACTAGAATGCAGAGAGTTGGGTGCATACACATGGCTTAAGGTCTCCAGCAAAGAAGCAAGCGATAGCTGGTTTGCAAATGCAGAAGGGAAAGTTGGCTGTTGAAAGGCTTCTTTTAATACCTGGTGTTCTGCTGGAACATCACATTCTTCTCCTTGGCAGTCAGGAGTAACTGCCCCAGCCAGCACAGTAATGCCTTTCTTTGCCTGTTGATTCAGAGACAAGGGTTGCCCAAAGCGACCAGGTAGCATCTTCAAGATGATCACTGCTGTATCTAGTCTTAGGCCATTTTCTGTTGCTCGTCATAGAATACCTGAAACTGAGTAACTTACGCAGGAAAGGAATTTATTTCTTATAGTTATGGAGGAGGCTGAGAAGTCTATCCAAGGTCAAGAGCTACATCTGGTGAGGGCCTTCTTACTGATGGGGATATAAATAAGATTTTATTTTAACTTCTTTTGGCACTTACCATACTCCACTTACTATTTGAAATATTTTTTGTGCTTATCATCTTTATCGTATAAATTCTTGGTGGTCTAAAATTATTTTTTTTAATTTGCATCACTCTTTTCACCTAGGATAGCATAATATATTCAGTAGAAACTCAGTAAATAGTTCTTAAACTATGCTGAATTATGAGTGAGCTGGAATCTGATCTCAGAGAGCTCAACCAGTCTTTTCCAAGTCTTTAGGTATTTCGCTTTACTCTGTTATTTGAGTTTAATAAATAATCTGTGTCCTGTGGCAGTATATAGGTCAAAGGAAAAATTATTGCATCATTTTTCATTTTCTTGATGATAAGCACAAGTTTATTTCAGAATAATACATTCTGCTCATTCCTAATTATCTCTGCATAAATATCTATTCCCTTCCCATCGCTGTTCTTTTCTCTCGTTCTTTGCATTTTCCTTTTGGCTGTGCATCTACTGTGGCAATGACAGCTGTGTCCACCAACCTGTTTTCCAGGGTCCCCTATCTTCAACAATTCCACCTTCCTCCAAGTTTGTTAAAAGTCCAAGGGAACCATTTATAAATGCAACTGTATAAAATAAATTATCCTGTCAGTTTTAATAACATAACACATACCTGTATTAATATCAAGTGGAGTCAAGTTGCTTACCTTAGCATTATTCTAGATATATAAAAATAAATGTTATAAATGTGGGAACATGTCACTAAATAAAGGTGAACTGGGACACTACAAGAAACACCTGAAGGTTAGAATGTGTCTGTTTCCTCAGTGCTTCACCTCACAATGTCTAGAAAACTCAGTCTCCTGCCGTGGTCATTGATACTTAGGACCCTTTAATATACTGACAATAAAACAGGATGGAATGCTGTGCTCAGCTGGCCCAAAGCTTATCTCCTCTTATATCCATGGCTCCGCAGGAACTGAGTCTCAGCAGGCAATGAAAGGAGAACATTCACCCAGCTGTGCAAAGCCCTGCAAGCCCGCGCAGGGCTGGTGCCACAGTGGAAACAGGGTAGCTGAAACCAAAGTAGCAGCCAAGGGTTCCAAAGGATGTTAAAGGATGGCAAGTGGTGTGCAAGAGGACACAGATCCTTTCAAGTGGTGAATTGTCCCTGATGATAGAATCTGGATTCTGCTATCAGAGAGATCAGGCCAGAAAATCCATTGCCTAGACAATGCACTTTCTACGTCTGTTACACAAGAGAGCCTGCCATTAAGAAATCATTAGTTATTTCTTGCCAAGTGGGAAATCCAACTCTTGGGAGGCAATTGGGGTGCTTTAATGTTATAAATGCAGAGTCTCAGAAATGCAGACTCCAACTCGTGGGCGCCAGAAAAAACTTAGTGCTGAAATGATTTTCAGAGAGAAAGCCTGAAGCTCAGAATGTTGGTGTTGGACTTGTCAGAAGTCACAGCTGGTAAACCCCAGGATCAGTGCACTAGCCGCCACAGGCCTTCCACTTCCCTGCCCCAGCCTTTACATAGTCAGTGAGCACCTCCCCTGAGCCCAGTTGCCTGCCCACTCCCTCCAGGACAGCAACCCCAGCACCCCACCACCACCCAGTGCCTGTCTGACAATCCTGGCCCTGGCCCTCAAAAGGAGGAGAACATCACCAGCAGCTGAGTTGTCCTGGCTCTCCTCCCTAAATTCAGGGCGTCTGGGCTGTATCCAGGGAGCAGCTTTACCTATAACACCGCAGGACCTGCAGGGCACTGCTCAGGGTTTGGGGAGCACAGAAGGCTGCCCTGGCAGGAACTAACAGCAGGGACTGGCTGTCTGTCTTCCACACGGCCTTTCCCCCTCAGAGAAAATGCCAAGAGAAAGGTGGTCCGAGGGCAGAAATCCCCCAACCCCGAGTATCAGCACTCTTTCTCACGGTCTGAAACATCGTCCTCAAGCAGGGTTCTGATAACCACGTCCCTGAAACGGGAAATGCTGTAGACTTTCTTCTTAATGCTTAGATTCAGGAAACAGAATGAGAGTCCTCCTTTCCCAGAGATTTCAAAACTGATCACCTTACTGATGCCTGTGTGTCTGCGCTGTCTGTGTGAAATGCTGATTCTAACCACTGGTCCTGAAATCCCTCAGGCATCGCGCACAGAAAGTCGCTCAGGCAGGCCCGCGGTGCACAGCACTGCGCCCAGCGCGGACTCCAGGAGGACGCAACACGTCTGAGGACAGAGCAGGGCGTCTGACACTTTTACGTAAGTACAAAGATTTACTTTAGATAGAGGCCTCCGGAATTCAAAGTTGGGGAATACTTAATGTTCTTAAATCTGACATCTGAGAAATGCTCTAATGATCTGAGAAAGACAATGCACGTAATGATCCAGCCTTATCTACATTCTCACCAATAAAAGGTACATCAGTATTCATCAGAACAGGATTTTTAAACGTTTCTCTATTTTATTAATGGAACAACATAATACGCTATGGTTTTCTGTCTTTCTAAAGATTATACATGCGGGAGTTTAGTGGAACCACGTGTGACCAACAGATAAGTGAAGAAGTGAAAGTCAGAGAGAGGAAAAGGGGTCAGGCATCTTGTTTAGTGAAGGTCTAAATGGCCTGTATGGACGACACTAGCAAATGGCAGGACTGAAATTGCCAAAAGTCTTCTTTGAAACCCTTGGACATTGCTTTGTATTCTGTGTGCTATATTCATAATAAAAAAATATATATTTTTAAAATGTCAGCATAAGGAAATGTTGGTGTGATGTCCGAACTGTATGAACAGAAATGCATACCACAGAAGAACTGTATAAATAGTCATATCTACTTTGATAATTGTGTGTAAAACATCCAGACAGCTAGACATAAGTATATGAAAATAAGATTTGCATTTGGTCACTCTTTATTGTATCTATTTTAATACCAGAAAAGTCTACAAACATTTGCTGCGAATTCTTTCTAAAATTAAAAAAAAATTATGTGATGATCCAGCAAATTAAAGGGAAAGTAAATACATGTGATTTCTTTAAGAATAAATTCTCATGTACTTTCAAAAATTGGGTGGCATATTACTTTGGAGAATGTATGTTTTTAATGTTTTAATATTTGTACTTTAAAGCAGATAGTTTTTTTTTCCCTGATCACCAGAATCCCTTAAGTATAATAAGGTAAACATTTATTTAGCAGGGACCTAGAAGTCCAGGAGTCCAGAGTATTTCTAAACTTTCTAACTTATCTTTTGATAGATTTAATTTAGAATTACAGTAATGGGTTAAATAATGTCCCTTCAAAACTTCATGTCCATTGCGACCTTTACAATGTAACCTTGATTGGAAATAGGGTCTTTGCATAGGTAATTAGTTAAGGATCAAGATGAGATCATACAGAACTAGGGTAGGCCCTAAAATCAAATGAGAGTGTCCTTGTAGAGACAGAAAAGGACATGCAGACAAGGAATAAGGCCACAGGAAGGTGGAGGAAGAAATGAGGGTGATGCTGCCATAAGCTAAGGAATGCAAGGAGCTACCACGAGCTGGAAGAGGGGGAACAGGATCCTTCTCCAGAGCCTACAGAGGGAGTGTGGCCCTGCCACCTTGATTTCTGGCCCCCAGACCCATAATAGAATAAATTCCTCTTGATTTTAGCCACATTGATAGTATTTGTTATGTCAGCTACAGGAAACTAATGCAAATGGGCAGGATAAATGTATCCCCTTTACTACAAGATCTCAATTTATCATGTTACTGTATTAATCATAAACAATGTGTAACAATTTGGATCAAGGATCAATTCTTCTCCCCAAAATCTTTAATTTGGGGAAAAGTTAGTTCACTAATAAGAAATATAGCAGAATCTCTTTATTCACCTCTCTTTCTTTATATCTCCTCCCCTTTGAATAGACTAACTTTTAATGTTAAAGTTATTTTATAACTAAAGTTTAACTTTTCCAAATTTCAGAGTTTGTGAGTTAGCATTTTTCAAAATGTTTGTTAATTTCAACTTAGTCTTTGCATTTTTGAAGATGCCATCATTGACTCCCTTTCTTTATTTTCATTTATGTAAGTGGCATTTTATTTTCTCTTGAAAACCAGCCAAGAATAAAGAGCAAATTCAGCCCTATGTTTGCCATAGGCAAGGTGATCTCAGCTGTTGCAGCTGAGAGACTTTTTTAATTCTCCCTAATGTTTCCTGTTGTGTATGAAATGGCTCACTCCCACCTTGCCATTCCTGCATTTAGAGACGAGCAGAGGCTGAGTGTCCATCTGGCTTCCCCAGGACCTCCTGTACCACCAGAGTGTCAAGGGCAGGGGGCTAGGATCACTTGCCCTCCATCAGTTCTTGTTCCTAGCAATCGTGTTATTCTTTTAGCCTTTTAGGTTGTCATTAAAGGGTATGTCAGATTTATGGCCACTTCAATGGTCCTGAGCCATAGCATAAAAGTTTTTAAAAGAATATCCCCCCTAAAAAAATAATATCCCTTAAAATGTCATAAAACTTGTTATAATAATTTTCTGCTAACAAAACCTGCCAGACAAGATTAAAAATCCTTTGAAAATTAAAACCAAAGTGATCCTTCTTACCAATTATCAGAGATTGATGAAAACAGTACAAATATATACATGCATACATGAATCAGGAGGCAAAGCCAGAAAAATGCTTTGTTCTTTAAAACAAAAACATGTGAAAATTGTGAGAAGGAACTCGTGTTATTACTCTCATATGCATCTAAAACAGAATAACTTTTCAATTGTAATTTCTTTAACCATATGAGCACAGGGAATGCCAGCACCTTCCAGAGAGAGTTTCTAAATGAATGTGTTGACAGGGGAAAGGCTGACATAAGCCTTAGGGAACAGCAGTCCCTCCTTGGGCTCCTAGAACAAGCTATGTAGAACAGAAAGAGAGGACAGGACACTGTACAGAGCAGGTGCTCCCTTCTGCACCATACTCTCTATCTCAGAAACATCTGAAGGTCCATTTTATGAGTAGGAACAACAGCTGGTCCCTGTCCCATAAAATGTCAAAGGAAATGCCCAGAAAGATGAAATGCCAGCAGACTACAATGGCATCCCATTGGTCCTGTTACCTGGCATAAAATACATTTTTAATCAATTGACTTTCTTTCTTTTCTTCTGTGACCTATTAGCAATGTAAATTATTACAGTGTTTGAGGATGTGTGGGAGCTCTGTATTGCAGATAGCAGAAGTTTGAGCTAAACTGAATTCCTTAATGTGATGTTAAGATCCTTCCTATTTTGACCTCTTCTTGCAATTTATTTCTCTTCCAGCCTCCAGCTTCCTTGCTCCAGAACATCGGGAGCAGTTGCAGGTTAGGAAGCACCAGGCTAAACATTAGGTCAGAGAAGTTAACCAAACACCATTCTCATCTTTAAGGAAATAGCAAGACTTATAATAAGTGCAATAATTGTCACATATACATGAGCACAGGACACCTAACCTAGTCTTGGTATTATAGGAGTCATTCAAGAAAAACATGGAGGGGGACATATGAAATATAGCTAAGGGTTTCGGCAGTGTGGCTGTGTGAACAAGCACTCTTTATAGAGGAAACAGCCTGTGCAAATTCTTGGCAGTCAGAAGTTCCTTATAAACATTACAAACATTCTTTAGTTTATCCACAGTTTAATTGTCCGTGGTGTCTAAGTACCAATTATTGTGGGTGAATTTGAAATGAGTTCTCCATATGAGCCCACACCCTCCCCCCATGTTCCCCTAAGTTTCACAAGTTTCCTGTGCCAAAACCACTTGCAGCAAAGTAAGAAGCAAGCCTACAAACGCTGAGACTGGATGACCTGTGTGTCACTTTGTGACCCGCTATGCCCCAAGCACAGTATGTTTCCCCAGACCATAATGCTTGGCCCCATGCGGCTCTGTTAATTGTTTTGTTTCCCTAACTGTCCAAATTGTTCTCACTCTTCATTAGACTGAAAACCTGTGATATCCATGGAAGACCAGTCCTGAAGGCCAACTCAGCTTGGAGCAGCTGTTTCTCTTCTATAATCTTTTATATGTCATACAATTCAGCTTCATTGGTCTCCCTGACAATACTCACAAGTAAAGCAGAAACAAGGCAATCAACAGCAGTGGCCTGACCCCGTCATGCATCATCCCATGGCCTCATTCCTGAGTTTTCTAGTCATCCCTTGTGCTACTAGAAAAATATTTTGGGTGATAACTTGGCAAAATATGGCCCTTCCTTGGCTAAATATGTGTGTATGATACACAAATGTGTTCAGAAAAGAAGTAGGCAGAACTAATTTCACGTGCACCACAGTGGCTGTGCGTCTGGTTTCCAAAAATGACAGCTAAGGGGGAGGACGAGCTTGGAGTTGTCCCAGAAACCAGTTCAACTCTTGACACTTTCTTTTGACTTAGAATGTCATGCCTCACAGATTTTTACTCTTTTTGGCATTCAGTTGTGCCCTCTATCAAGTGCCATTAATGGTTTCCTGGGCCCCATTCTCTCCTTGTGTGTACTTTCTTAATTCTAGGAAATTAGGTTTCATTGATTTTTGACAGATGTTTAATTTAGAGCAAGAAAGGAGATATATGTACATGAAAAAATACAACTTTTTCTGGTTAGCAAAACTACTTAATTGAAGTTAAGTTATGAAGTACAAATACTATCCCTGTAAGTGTATTCTGATTATCAAGAAATATGCCCACACTTTTACCTATCAATAGTGGTATTAATTATATACCCCAAAATATAAAATACCCTGCTGCTAAAAGTCTTGCTAGGAAATATTAACATCCTTCAATGTAATTTTTAAAATAAATTTTTTTCCTAGGGATAAAGACCCACAGACTTAGATCAGTAGATTTGTTTTTTACTTCCCGTAGTAAATAAATTCTGATTTCAATTACCCTTATGTAACGCCTGATTTTTAAAAAGAAAAAAGAAAAAAAGTAATAAAATGAAAATATGTGGCAATGCTTTCCTTCAGAAGAGCCCAAAGAAATCTAGAAATACTCCTTCAACCATTTCTAATTTTCTAATTTAAAATGTTGCATCATGCAAGAGCCCAAAGAAATCTAGAATACTCCTTCAACCATTTCTAATTTTCTAATTTAAAATGTTGCATCATGCAAGAATACAAACAATTGTTTCCTACAAAATTATTTCCCATACAAAATTTGGTATCAGCTTTAATAAGTGGTTTCCTACCATTTCTGAATCATTTGGAGAATAGTTAGGCATCTGTGTCCAATGGAAGGACCCAAATTACTTTAACTCCTGATTCATCCTGCCCCTGTCCTATTTTTATAAGTAGCTCCATTTTCTTCTCAGGTTCCAATGTGAGTAGAGAGCAAGCTTATTCATAAATAACCTTCAACTTATATCTCTATTGTTTACTCTCCCAAAGAGAGTTTTGCATTTTTCCTTTTGCTAAATTTCTTTTAAGTTATCAGCCATAAGGTCATGCCAGGTAAATACACAGGCTCTCAAAATCGAAAAGACATTTCAAGATTGACTAGTTCAACCTTTTAACAAATGCAAGTATCTTAACTATTTGCTCTATGTGATAATTATTTTAAAATCTCATTCTTCTTTGAAGCACCTTAACTTTTTTATTCTGCTTTGGAATAATTCTGTATTTGGAAAATGTTCTCTGTTTCCTATTCAGGTATCAGTAAATGTCATGGGCGTGACTAACACTGAGTATCACGCAGTAACCCGTGTGTTTGCTGTGTGTACCCCCTCTCTTTCTACTTTATTTATATGGCTTTGTTATTTGTATGGCTTAGTTTCAATAATCAATGGTAGTGTAAGAAGAGGCTGAGATGGGTGAATGGCATCTGCAAACCTAATTTGAGGCAAGAGTTTTAAGCTTCTCTTTGGCAGATATTTTACCCTATTTCCCAACAGGAGAAAATTATTTGGTTTTAGTCTCATCTGCTTCCCCCAAAAAGCAGGCGACCAGGAGTACGCCGGTGGCCGGCCCAGAGCCTGTGCCCAAGGGCAATGTTGGCTGGGCTCACCTGCCCCCAGCTTCCTGGATTCCATCCACTTTCTTTTTCAAAGAAGTCAGCTAGTAATGTTAATCCGGCAGCCCTCCGCATCTGATCGAGCTGTTTTCATTTATATTCTCAGCTTTCTCCTTAAGTTATCTTCATCTTCTCTTTCAAGAACAGTCCAGCACTGGGTCTCAAGCCCATCACTGCACCTTCTTTTCATGCTTCTCAGAATCTTGGCAGATCTCTTATTTGTTCTCTTATTTCCCTTTTTCTAAAACAATGACTCTTCCGTTAGCTCCTCCAATGACGAGGCTATCACCAGGCTTTGTCACCTTTCGGTGCCTGCAGAGAGACCCATGAGGACCCTGTCACCAAAATATTTATCGATGGCAGCAATTCCTTCCTCCTCAAGTTCCGGATGAGACTTCTTCCCTTCTGCCAACATTGTCTTCCACCAGACAAGGACATTGTTACCTGGAGGAAACTGGCTTCCTGTCTGCCCTTCGCTGAGTCACATCTCGCCCGTGCTCTGCTGTGCCCGGCATGTTTTACCATCCAGCGCCATCTCCTGAGAGAGCTTCTCAGCCTCCAGTGCTGCAGGGCTTCCAGCCAACACAAAGGTCCACCTCTCACATCACCTTGCTTCTTTCGAGTTGCCCCTGCCCATCTGCCACCTCCACGCTCTTTTCCCACCTGCTCCCAACCCCACTCACTCCTTTGCTATTTCTCACCATCTCTGAGAGCAACGTAAGCGAGCACGGTCATCCCAGGAGCCCTGACAAGATCAAGATCGTTACCTTACCCAAAATTGTAGTGACTCCCCACAGTCAAGAAAGGAACACCGATGTTTTGAAAATGAAAACTACTGAACATATTTTACCAAGAATTTAGGTGAACCCTTGGCTCATTCTCCCTCCCCATCTGAGCACAGAAATTTACACAGACTTAGCCCCACTTCAGAATCTGGGCCTGAGCATCAGAAAACCAAGAGCTTACCTGCTTGGTTCCCTGGGGTCTCCCTCAGAACTCAGGCTCCCAGCCTGCCCCAGGTCCTGCCGCCTGAGAACAACCACGTTCCACAGAGCAGCTTGGCAGAGGCTTCTTCCCCATTTTGCATCCTCAGCGGATTTCCCCACCATAATCTCCACTCCCCTCTTTTCTAATGCAAGCTCTAAAATGAATCTATTCATCTATTCTGCTCAGAGATCTCTCAAACACAGGTGTACCTTGGAGATTGTGTGAGTTTTGCCACAGACCACCATAATAAAGTGAATATCACAATAAAGTGAGTCACACACATTTTGGGTTTCCAATGTATAAAAAAAATTGTATTTACATCATGCTATAGTCTATTAAGTGTGAAAATGCATTAAGTCTTTAAAAATACCTTACTTAAAAATACTTCATTGCTAAAAATGCCAATAATCACTCAGGCCTACAGGACGCTGCAGTCTTCCTACTAGTGGAGGCCTCCCCTCCGTGTGAGTGCAGTTAACTGACCGGGTGGTGGTTGCTGGAGGTTGAAGTGGAGGGCATGGCAGTTTTCAAAAATAAGACAACAGTGAAGTTTGCCACCATGGCTGGACTCGTCTTTTTACAAAATTCTTCTCTATAGCACATGATGCTGTTTGATAGCACTTTACCTGTAGTTGAATTTCTTCCAAACTTGAAATCAGTCTTATCAGACCTTGCCACTGCTTTATTGACTAAGTTTATAAAATATTCTAAATCTTCACTAGACAAGCACAGTCTGAAATCAAAATCTTACGTGAGTCTCTTTTGTGAATATTGACTCATTCTATCAGTCAGAATGGGCCAACCACGTAATGCTGTGCTATAAGAAACTTCCAAATGTCAGATGTTTAGAAAAAGAAATGTATATGTTCCCTTATTCCCACTTACTGTTTGTCTAAAGAACTCTCTATTCAAGGAGTCCTTCAGTGAACTGGGAGCCCACAAGCTCCATCTCAACATGTGCTTTCAAGATCTTTTGGTGGAAAAAGATCATGCTGGACACTTGAGACTTGTAATTAAATATTGTAGTTCAGAAGTGACACATAGGTCTTCCAGTCACAATGTGTTAGTTAGATCTAATTAGGGAAGAAAGGAGAAAAATAGCAAACATAAGTAGGTAGCACTAATGACTACCATAATTAGCAAATCGTGTCTATAAAGATAATGACCAAATTGTATTCATTTCAAGAAGTGCAATATTAGAAAAATTTACCAAGACTAATTATATCAGAAGATAAATAGAAAAATATTCTAAATCTTTGTTGTCATTTCAAATTCGTTTACAGCATCTCTACCAGGAGAAGATCTCATCTCAAAAAATCACTTTCTTTGTCCGTCTATAAGAAGCAACTCCTCATTCACTCAAGTGGTCTCCTGAGCTCACAGCAATTCAGTCACCTCTGCAGCCCCGCTTCTAGTTCCAGTTCTCTTGCTGTTTCCACTGCACCTGCTGTTACTTCTTTCAGTGAAGTCTTCAGCTCCTCAGTCATCCATGAGCAATGGAATCAACTCTTCTCAAATTCCTGTTAATATTCCCCCTCCCATGAGTCACAGATGTTCTTAATTGCATCAAGAATGGTGAATCCTTTCCAAAATGTTTCCAATTTACTGTGCCTATATCCATCAGTAGAGTCAGTACCATAGATATAGCCTCATAAAATGTATTTCTTATGATGAGACTTGAGTATTGAAATTGCTTCTTGATCCATAGGATACAGAACAGATGTTGTGTTAACAGGCGTGGAAACAATGTTAATCTCCTTTCCCATCTTCATCAGAGTGCTTGGGTGACCGGGTGCATTGTCAATGGACAGTAATATTTTTCTTTTTTTTATTAAATCATATCTGTGTACATTAATGGTATCATGGGGTACAGAGTGCTGTTGCTATATACAATTTGAAATACTTTCATCCGACTGGTTAACATAGCCTTCATGTCATTTTCCTAGTTATTGTGTTAAGACATTTATAGTCTACATTTAGAGAGATTCACATGTACCCTTATAGGATAAGCCATAGTCATAATCCCACCAATCACCCTCCCTCCACCCATCCTCCCCCTCTTTTCCCTCCCCCCTTTCCCCATATTCTTGGGCCAAAACTGGGTTATAGTTTTCCTATGAAAGCTATAAATTAGTTTCATAGTAGGGCTGAGTACATTGGATACTTTTTCTTCTAATCTTGAGATAGTTTGCTAAGAAGAATATTTTCTAGCTCCATCCATGTAAACATGAAGGAGGTAAGTCTCCATCTTTCTTTATGGCTGCATAGTATTCCATGGTATACATACACCACAATTTATTGATCCATTTGTGGGTTGATGGGCACTTGGGCTTCCTCCATGACCTAGCAACTATAAATTGGGCTGCAATGAACATTCTGATACAAACATCTTTATTGTAGCATGATTTTTGGTCTTCTGAATATGTACCTAGTAGAGGAATTATAGGATCAAATGGTAGGTCTATTTTTAGTTCTCTAAGTGTTTTCCAGATGTCTTTTTGAAAGGAACGTATTAGTTTGCAATCCCACCAACAGTGTAGAAGTGTTCCCTATTCTCCACAACCAC
>CAUYQV010026452.1:0-32988 GCA_963574575.1 Galagoides demidoff | reverse complement strand
CTGAGAAAATGACATGAAGGCTGTGTTGATCAGTTTGATGGAAGTATTTCGGTTTGCATGCGAAAACCCCACACTGTACCCCAGAAGTGCATTAATGTACATAGTTACCATTCAATAAAATTAAAAAAAAAAAAAAAGAAAGGAGAGATTTATTTAGGGGTTGAAATTTGTTAGCTGCTAATGTTTTGATTTTGCTAAAATCTCAGGATTTGGAGTTCTAAAGGGAAAGAGAGTTTGTAGCTTGCTCTAAACATACTGTGGTCCCCCAAATAGTATTGAGATTTTAAATTGTATTATTATTATTGATATTATTTTTTAATCTACATTTTATTGTCTTAGATGTGGGCTCTAAATAAATATATTTGAATAACACTTACAAATTGGCACGAGTTTCTTGCCAATAGTAAGATTATATAGTGCGCATCCTGGATAAGGGCTTCACAACAGGAAATTATACACAGTTGCAAGATTTCACATAAAATTTGCTTTAAGTGCTCCTTCCGCAAGCCACGTGCAAGAAATGCAGAGAGAACGGTGAGCAGTTAGACTAACCAGGGCTCCTCAAACTTTTTAAACAGGGGCCAGTTCACTGTCCCTCAGACCGTTGGAGGGCCAGACTGTGGGCCCCGGGACGAGTCAGCTGCTAAGCAGGACAGGCAGCAGCGGCAAAAACACCCAATGGGCCAGATAAATGTCCTAGGTGGGCTGCATGTGGCCCACGGGCCGCAGTTTGAGGATGCCTGGACTAAACTGTGGACTTCCTGAATTTTCCACTTTATAGATGCTCTTTTGTGAAGTATTTCAACTAACAGGCAAGAAGAGTCTTAATAGAAAGGGATGAAGTGAGTTATGGATAAGCTTTTCTTCTGTAAGTTCCTAATCAATAGGATCATAATTGTTCACAGTAACTCTTTTAGCAAAGTAAAACATTCTTAAGCCATGCCACTTTCTCTTTGCCATATTTTCATTTTACATAGATATTCTGCCCTTAGGAATTAAAAAAGCAGAAAAAATAAATTTCCATTATGTCAGGCACAGTTTATTTTTTTAAGCATTTTTCAATGTTTTTATTTGTTTTTTATTTATTGCCATTGTTGTGTAAGCTGGCCCAGGCTGGGTTCGAACCTGCCAACCTTGGTGTGTGTGGCCAGCACACTACCCACTGAGCTATGGGTGCCACCCTATCTGGCACAATTTAAATCAACAAATTATACCTGTGCCTTTATTAAGCTTTTAGCTCTACTATAACCATAAAGAGAAAAAATAGTCCAAGGAGATGTATTAAATAATGTTAACTCTTTCACGTACTCATCCTCTTCTTTCTCCTCAGTGTACTAGCATATCACTGCCTCCCTTCCCTGTGTAGGAGTCTCAAACTCAACTGGAGAACCACTCATACGGATCCAGTTACAGAACAAAGTGCAGACCCAGAAATATACGTCAGACAAAACTAAATAACCCCAGAACAATGAGCTTTGGTAATTTGGGGGGAACAAAGCTTTTGCCTGAGGCCTCCTCTGAGATGAAAACCTCCTCTGAAATGAAGACCTCCCCTAAAATGAATTCCTCTTCTAAAATAAATTTCCCTGGTCCCACAGAGCAGACCCACGTGGTCTACTAACCCATTATCAGACTTCAGAAACAAAACTGAGCCTGCAGAGACAATCTTTGGTCTGGTCTAGTTACCACCAGGAGACAAAGGACAAGTGGCAACATAAGTCCACAAGTTAACAAGAGACAAGAGAGACACGGGATTGTGCTACCCACATTCTGAAGCAATGACCTCACTGCTGCTCAACAAGGCTCAGTGTGTACCAGTCATTGTTCAATGTCAACAGTAAGATAAAACAGTCATCCTCCTATGAGGAGGAACGGGCCAGAGGAACAGAAAGAACGATACAACTGTGTCCTCTGTTGAGGTTCAGGAAACAATACTCTAAAATATGGCTCTTGGACAGGCTAAACTGAAGACGAAGCCTCAAGCTTTCTCTGGCCATCATGCCTCCTACCCTATCTTTCAATCCTTTGTCTCTCCCAAAACAAAGGGCCAAGTTATTCTCTGAAGTTCCTTTATCTGCCTAAACTTTGGACCTGCCAAAGAAGAAAAGAATTACCTCTAATCCCTTCTCTAAGTTTTCATAAACTGAACTCGTATTGCAGGAAGAAAGACTGAAGTCTGTTAACACCCCTGGACAGTTTTATCACGAATGATTGACTACTCTGTGGGCCCAACAGACTGTGTCCTGGCCATCATATGTCCTACAAGCCCGTTGAAATTCCCTGAAGATCATTTAGTACCGCTCTAAAATCATCCATTCTTCCCCAATCTCCCTTTCCTCTGGGAAGGTATTCTAATTACCCATAGGGATATTAGGTAATCACTCTGATTCTCCCCCATGAACACTGATAAATTCTTATGCCATTTCTTCTATTTTTTTTAATGAGGTTATATATACATTTTAATGAGATCATGAATACATTTATGCCTTTGTGGGATTCAATGTGTTGATTATTTGTACAAATTGGAGTGCTTACATCCTACTAATTAACATAGCTTTCACCTCATTTACTTAATCACAGTGTTAAAGCATTTGTGTTCAATACTTGATAGATTTGACTTGTATCCTTGCAATATGCTCCATAGGTGTGGTCCCACCATTAACCCTCCATCAAACCACCCCCCCTTCCCATCCCCTCCCCTTCCCTCCTTTATCCTATCTCTCATATGAAAGTGTGAGTGATCATAAATTGGTTTTATAGTAGTACTGAATACATTGGATATATTTTTTTCGATTGCTGAGATACTTTACTAAGAAGAATATTTTCTAGCTCCATCCATGTAAACATAAAAGAGGTAAAGTCTCCATCTTTTTATAATGCTGCATAGTATTCCATGGTGTACATATACCATAATTTAGTAATCCATTCATGGGTCAATGGGCACTTGAGCTTCCTTCAAGAATTGGCAGTTATGAATTGAGCTGCAATACACAATCTTTCTTGCCAAATGATTTTTGGTCCTTTAGATATACACCTAGTAGAGGAATTGCAGGATCAAATGGCAGGTCTACATTTAGATCCTGAGTGTTCTCCAAACTTCTTTCAGAAAGGAACGTATTAGCTTGCATTCCCACCAACAGTGCAGAGATGTTCCTTTTTCTCCACATCCATGCCAACATCTGTAATTTTGGGATTTTGTGATGTGGGCTACTCTTACTGGAGTTAGATGATATTTCAAAGTGGTTTTGGTTTGCATTTCTCCGATGATTAAAGATGATGAGCATCTTTTCATGTGTCTGTAGACCATGTATCTGTCTTCTTCAAAGGAGCTTCTATTCACATCTCTTGCCCACAATGAAATGGGATCACTTGTTCTTTTCATACTGATAAGTTTGAGTTCTCTGTGAATTCCGATTATCAGACCTTTGTTAGAAACATAACCTGCAAATATCCTCTCCCATTCTGAGGACTATCCACTTGTTTTACTTACTATGTTCTTGGCAGTGCATAAGCTTTTTAGTTTGATCAGATCCCAGTAATGTATTTTTGGTATTGCTTCAATTGCCCAGGGGGTCCTCCTCATAAAGTATTCTACCAGCCCAATTTTTTCAATTGTTTCCCCTGCACTCTGTCCAAGAATCTTTATAGTTTCATGTCTTAAGTTTAACTCTTTTATCCAATGAGAGTCAATTTTTGTTAGAGGTGAAAGGTGTAGGTCAAGTTCAATGTAAGATTTGTGCCATTTGTCCTAGATTTTAAGCCCACAGTCCTTTCCATCTTAACAAGTCAATTTGCTAAAATATTTTGCACTGTACTATGGTTTCTAAAGCTGTCACCAGGTGACATTTCTTCAGTTTATGAGTTTATTATCCCCTGAATCTTCAATATCTACATATACCCCATATTTAGAAGCCAGTATCAAGAAGTTTAGGACATTACTATAGAAAATAATCACTGTTCTTGGAGCAGGAAACCATGTCCATAACTCTCTTTTATGGTTTTGAGCAAGTCTGTGAACCTCTGAAAAGTGTATGTCTTTGAAAAGTTTCTCCCCAGTGTTTCTATTCTAAAATATCTGAATATCCAGATAGAATCCTAGGAAAATCGAGTAAAACCACCATTAGCATTTACATACAAATTGACTAACACACAAACACGTATATAAGTTGATCAAGAATTAAGAAGCTCTTCAGGATATGTTTTCATTCTCCAAAATTTAAGAGGTTAAAAACAAGAGAATGGCTAAAGGACATTTTTAAAGTATAAGTAAGATTAATCTTGTACCCTTGTCAAAGTGACTATTGTGTACCTAATTGCAAGACAACAAAAAAGTATTTAAGAAGGGAGTTTATTTTTGCTTCTGTTTATGTGCTGAGTTACATTTATGGATTTACATATGTTGAACAAACTTTGCATCCTTGGAAAAAACCCCACCTGATCATGATGCACAATTTTTTTTAATGTGTAGATGTATTCTGTTTGCTAGGATCTAATTGAATATTTTTACATCAATATTCATTAACAGTATTGGCCTATTGTTTTCCTTTCTTGTTGGATGATTCCTGGTTTTGTGTCAGGAATTTGGTATCAGAGTGAGGCCTGCTTTGTAGAACGTTTAGGGAGGATTCTTTCCTTCTCTATGCTTTGCAATAGGTTCTCCAATATAAGTAGAAGCTCCTCTTTGAATAGTTCGTAGAATTCTGGTGTAAAACCATCCAGTCCAGGACTTTTCTTTTTTGGAAAGTTTTTAATTGCTTTTGCAGTTTCAGTGCTTGATATTGGTCTATTCAAAATTCCTAATTCTTTCTGGTTGAATTTAGGAAGGTGGTGTGATTCAGTTATTGGTTCATTTCCTCTACATTTTCAAATTTCTGGGGATGGAGGTTTTTGTAGTAATTGTCAAGGATCATTTGTATCTCTGTGATATTTATTACTATTTCTTTTTTTTTCTTTTACCCCTTATTGTAGTTATTAGAGACCTTAATATTCTGTTTTTTGTTTTTTGGGTTTTTTTTTTTTTTACACTTCTTTTTGTGGTTATGAGAGACCTTACTTTTCTATTTCTATTTAGTCTGGCCAAGGTTTTATCCATTTTATTAATCTTTTCAAAGAATAAACTTTGTTTCACTAAACTTCAGAATGATTCTTGTAGTCTCATTTTCATTTAACTTTTCTCTAATTTTGGTTATTTCTTTTCTTCTAGATTTAGAATTGGATTGCTCTTCCTTTTCCAGTTCCTTGAGATGATCCCTTAGGGTGTTGGCTTTTGTACTTTCTGCTTTTTGGATGTGGGGATATAATGCTATAATTTTCTTCTTAGGACTATCTTTGCAATATCCAACAAGTTTTAATAGCTTATGGCTTTAATGTCATTTTATTTGAGAAATCTAATTATTTCCTTCTTTATCTTCTCTTTTACCAAGCTGTTGTCAGCATAAGGTTGTTTAGTTTCCATGATTTATGTGCATTTGAAGATTTCTTTTGGAGTCTAGTTTCACTTTTATTCTCTTATGGTCCAAGAAGATACAAGGTACAATTTGTATACTTTTAAATTTGTTCAGGTTTGATCTTTTGCCCTAAGATATGATCAATTTTCAAGGATGATCTGTGGGCTGATGAGAAGAATGTATACTCAATTTTATTAGGATTAAATGTTCTATATATGTCTGTTAAGCCCATTTGTTCTAAGGTTGTATAGTGAAGGGTATACCAACTAAAACAAACAGACAACCTTCAGAATGGAAGAAGATATTTGTATGCATGGATCTGGCAAAAGACTGATAATTAGAACCTACAGAGAACTCGAACTAATCAACAAGGAAAGAGCAAACAATCTCATTTATAAGTGAGCAAGGCACTTGAACAAAAACTTCTCTGAAGAAGACAGATGAGTACCCAACTAACACATGAAAAAATGTTCATCATCCCTAATCATTAGAGAAATGGAAAAACCTCTCTGAGATATCACCTAACCTCAGTGAGAATAGCCCACATCACAAAATTCCAAAGCTGCAAATGTTGGTGTGGATGTGGAGAGAAGGAAACTGCTAGTGGGATTGTGAACAAATACGGACTCTATGGAAACAAATATGGAGAATGTTCAAAGAGCTAAAAGTAAACCTTACATTTGATCCCATGATTCTATGACTAGGTATCTACCCCAAAGGAAGAAAAAGATCATTTTATCACAAGGAAATTTGCACTAGAATGCTTACTGCAGTTTAATTCACAATTGCCAAAAAATGGAACCAATGCAAGTGCCCATCAATACATGAGTGGTTTAATGAACTGTTGTATAAGTATACTATGGAATGCTATTCAATCATAAAAAAGATGGACACTCTACATCTTTTGTATTAAACTGGATGAAGATAAAGCACATACCTCTTAGTAAAGTATTATAAGAATGGAAAAGCAAGTATCCAACATACTCAATACTAATATGAAACCATGAGAAAAACAACTACATGCCAACACAAGAGAAAAAAATAAATAAATTCAAGTGTGGGCAGGTGGTTTAAGGAAAGGGGAAAGGAGAGGAGAGAGGGAGATTGGTAAGCTTTCACCTATTTTTGCACAATGTAAGGATATACAGCACACCCCCTAGGTGAAGGGCTGAACTACAATTTGAACTTTATCTTCAAAATGAAAAGGTAACCTAATCATCTTTCCCCTCATATTAATCTGAAATCTTTAAAAATATTTTTTGAAAAAGGAGTTTACATCATTGGACTTATATTTTTCAAACATTTACTATAGCTGATCGTGTGGAAAGAAAATGCTGTATAAAGAGTGTTTTGTAGAAGACAAAAATGAATGTGAAAATACAGTTATAGAAGTTCAGTTAAGAGATGACAGGGCAAAGAATAGCATAGTAGCAATGAAAAAGGTAAGAGGAGCATAAATTTAAAATACCTAGAGGAAATAGAATTTGCTTGTCTTAGACATTAATTAGGTACTTTTTTTTTTTTTAAAGAGAAAAATTAGGAATGCTCCCAGGTTTCTTTCTTGGAATCTGTGTGGATTTAATCAATAAGCAGGACAAGACTGGGAGAAGATAAATTAAGTCAGAAAAGCATATCAAATCTAACATTTGATATAATAATATAACATTTGCTATATATATAGTTTAGTTTTTATATTAGGTTCTAAAACCAAAGGATTCATAAAGTTGCTCTCACCCACAGTAGAGCCTAATATTAAACATAGCTCCACTTTCTCACTTTAAAAATGATACTCCTCTCCAACACCCTGAAATCTCACCTCTAATTCCTTTAATTTAGGGTGTTCCTTGTGTTCTTTCCTAGACTCCCTTAGTCTACTTATAACCTCAGCACAGCCAAGATGGCCACCCTGAAATGCGTTATCTTGTGTATTCCTGTCCACTTAAGTTGATCTTTTTCTTCTTTTGCAATACTATTCAATGTTACTTTTGCTAAGACAATATTGCTTCTTTCTCCATGTTTCCTTCATTTCCATGAAGAAATATAAATATTTTTATAATCAGTCTAACTTTTCAGAGACTGAAGGAAAAAATTTGAGTCAGCAAAGTCCAATACACCCTTGCTTGACTCTTGAAGTAGAAGAGTCACATGGTCCTTAAACTGAAATATTTTTAATTTTCAATCTCATAGAGGGAATGAGACATGGTCATTTATATAGAATGTTACTACTTTGGGAAAATCACGATTACCACTGACATTCCTCTGAAAAATGGCTTCTCTTGGGCTAAATATTAACTCTAGTGGAACAGATCTTCAGCTGCAGTAAGTTCTTTCTTATAATGAGATTTCAACTTTAACTTTCCAGCTAAGTCTCCTGGATTGCTATTATACATGAACCACTGAGCTAGTGCCTGCTTTGCCCATAAGCCTGTCACCAATTCAAGAAGTGTTACTTTTTCAAACTTCAAAAAATATATAATTTGTTTTAAAGTAGCTTCACTTTTTTCCATCATAGAAGGATTTCTGTTATTAAAAATGGTTCTTCTTCCAAGAAGGTTTTTAGCTAAACAAAATATCCAATTAGAGATGCATGACTGAATGATATTGAAGGGTATATTTTCTCATACTTCTAAGTAGATAAGAATCCTAATTGTGGTTAGTCTGACTTTATCTTGCCAGTTTTAATTCTGATCTTTCTTCATATGCAGTATAGAAGAAACACTGTTTCTTCTGATTATTTAGTAGCATAACGGAGATAAATTAGTTTTAGCTTTTATATTGTGAATCATGGATGTTTAGGCTTAGAAAGTCATTGATATATAGCTAAATATAAAATAGGGTTATAGTTACCAAGAGAGAAGAAAATAGGTATATTGGCTAATAAATAGTCTTCTGATTATACTCAATGTAATAAAATGTATTATTAATAGTTTCAAATCCCATGATTTGAAAACAGTGATTAGCATATAAAAATAACAAAGCACTTAAAGTCATATAAAAACTAAAAAGATATAAATCACTTGCAGGACCCCAATATAGTTGTTCTTGTAAAAATGCAGTCTTTGTTTTGGGCTGTAGGCCAAAAATTCAATATATCTGTGACCCTAACTGGCAAAAAGGAGAACAAATTGCTAATAAAGAAGATGAAGAATTGATATTAATCCATTTTGCCTCATTTAGGACCTCATCAAGAAACTCTATTACCAAGAAATCTAACAATTCTCCTTATCTCAGGTTTTTCTCTTCCTAGCACAAAAATATTTAGAAATTTCTTTTAACTTGAAAAGAAAAACTGCAAACAAAACTCCTTTTATCAAGTCAAACTGCCTCCTCAGGGCTTTCTTCCTAGGTAAGCATATTTTTCCCTCTTCACTTTCTCACCCATGAACTTCTCAAACTACAGCAAACTCATATGATCAGTAGTGAAACTAATTTTACTAAAAATTCTTAGGAATAGAGTGACTGTATTTTTAATCATCCATGCCAAGATGCTTTTGAAAATGAAAAGGGGCACTATTAATAATCAAGCAACTGAGACTGTCCCAAATGAATAAGATTTTTGGCCATGACACACATGACCTCCTAGCAGTAATAAATAAATTAAGTAATCTAAGACACTGATTACTTCTTAACTTTTCAGAAAATGTTGTTGTTGTTTTGAGACAGAGTTTTACATTGTCACCCTTGGTAGAGTGCATCATAACTCACAACAAGCTCATATACCACATCATAGCTCGCAGCAAGCTCAAACTCTTGGGTTCAAAAGATTCTCTTGACTCAGCCTCCAGAGTAGCAGAGACTACAGGCACTTTCCACAATGACAAGCTATTTTTAGATATGTGGTCAGGTTCTTGCTCAGGCTCATCTCCAGCTCCTGAGCTCAAGGGATCTGCCCACCTCGGCCTCCTAGAGTGCTAAGATTACAGGTGTGAGCTACCACACCCAGCCTGAAATATTGATTTTTATTAGCTATTACCCCCTTTGTGCAACTCTGTCCTCTAAATTATGAGACAGTCCATTCCTCTGAATTTCCTCCAACTATTTTGCTGCTCTCTGCCTCAATGTATTTTTTTATATATTTTCTACTCTTGCATTGTTTTAATCTTGATTAAGTTCTTCATTGCTATATTTCTCTCTTTCCTTTAGCCCATAGTTAACTGTTCTAACTCTAACCATCTCGAACAAGTTCTCTTCCCTTCTGCCTCTGACTGTTAGGACAGTTGTTGGTATTTAATTGTTAGAGCTAATTAGTGATCATCATCAGAATTAAGTAGAACATTAGACAAAGAGGCCATCTAAAATTCAGAAAACTGGCTTGGTGCAGTGGCTCATGCCAGTGATCCTAGCATTCTGGAGGCCAAGTCGAGAAGATCCATTGTGATCAGGAGTTTTAGACCAGCCTGAATGAGGTGAGACCTGTCCCTACTAAAAGCAGAAAAATTAGTCAAGTGTGGTGGTGGGCACCTGTAGACTCATACTCAGGAGGCTGAGGTAGGAGGATTGCTTGAGTTCAAAAGGTTGAGGTTGCAGTGAGGCAGGCTG
The DNA here is from genome assembly GCA_963574575.1 of Galagoides demidoff. NCBI lineage: Eukaryota > Metazoa > Chordata > Mammalia > Primates > Galagidae > Galagoides > Galagoides demidoff. The sequence continues at coordinate 23,002 of CAUYQV010026452.1, read as the reverse complement.
AGGCCATGACAGTATCCTGGGCAACAGGGCAAGACTCTGTCTCAGATAAATAAAGAAATAAAATCAGGAAACCAAAATTGTGGACGTTGAATGAACACCTTATGATCTGGCCTGATTAGTTAAGCCAATAAAAATGAAATTATGCTTATATATATTTTTTTCTTATCAGTATGAAGAATATTCAAATGGAGAAGAATTCAAAACAAATTAAGAGCCTATGGACCATTTGAATAGCATGGAATTCCCCATTTGGTTTTCAATACCCAAATCCCAAATGTGTCAGTTATTAATTTCTAATTTAATATCATTATGTTAAGAGAAAATATTTTATATAATTATTTTATTTGAAATGGTTTCAAATTCATTGAGGCTTCTTTTATGGCCCAGTGTATGGACTAACCTGCAGAATGATCCCTGTACACTTGAAAAAATGAGCCACTGATTTCATCTTCTCTTACGCAAAATAAATGTATACTCTGCTGTTCTTAGGGGCATTGTTCTATAGGTATCTGTGAGATGCACTTGGCATATTTTGCTGTTTAAGTCTTCTACTTCCCCATTTATTTTATTCATATGCCCAGTATTTCTACTTATTATTGAAAGTGAAGTACAGAAATCTCCAACTATTATTGATGAACGAACTGTCTTTTCCTTCCTTCAGTTCTGTCAGGTTTGCTTCATATACCTGGAGCTCTATTTTTAGGTGCATATACATTTATAATTGTCACATCTTCCTTTTTTGCCTAATCCGTTTTAACATCAAAAATCTCTTTTCTTCTTAATAGTGCTTTTGCCTTAAAAGTTGATTTTTTTTGATATTATTATAGTGACCACAATTCCCTTTGTGTTGCTATTTTCACAAAACCTTTTACTTTTAACTTGTTGATGTATTTAAATATAATGTGTGTTTATAATTGATTGAATATATTTGGATCATATTTTTCTATCCATCTTGCTAATTTCTTCATTTTCAAAGACATTTTTTCAATTCTTACAAGGTAGTACTTACTGCTACCATTTCCTATTTGTTTTCATTTATATCTTATGCCTTTATTTCCCTATCCCTACATTATTACCTTCTGTTAAGTAGATATATTCTAAAGCCCCATTTTAACTGTCTTATTTTTTCTTTAACTATACTTTTGAGTCATTTTCTTGGTGATTTCTATGGGGATAACAACTAAAACCTTAACTTAAAACAATGTAGTTCAGACTAATATTTTTATTTTTAATAGTATAAAGAAACATTGGTCAAATACATCAATTAACTTCTACAGTTTCTGGGTAAAGTCATACATACATTTTTCTTTGTACCTAGGCACATAATACTTTAACAATGTGTAGGTGATTTTTTTTAAAATTCACTCACAAGTTAGAGTCCCAAATCTCACCTACACAAAGTATTCACTTTGAAGTTAGTAGAACAGAGGCCATATGGAGAAATCTATTACCTTAATCCTTATATGTTGTTAGAATCAGTGCCAGAACATCTTATCCTTGGACCAGTGTCTTTCAATCACATGGGATAATGGCCCTTTATTGGGGGTATTTTACCTCCAGAATTCCTGTTTAGAGAGATGTGTCATTGTTGATCTCAAAATGCTATTGACCAAGACTAGGGTGATGAGATTTTAACATCTGTGAGGCAGGACAATGTGGCCAGGGGGCGGGACGGGGGGCGGGGCAGGGGACAGGGCAGGGCAGGGCCTGACAACAATACAAACTTTGATAAGCAGCTCTCAATAATCACTTCTCAGCAATTATTTGTTATTACAGTTTAACATTATAAAATTAACAAAAATAATATAAAACTCATATTCTGGCGAAATAGCCACATGGCAGCCAAAAACCGTATATTCCCTTCTTGTTCTCCCGCCCATTCGTGCATTCTTTCCAAAAATCGGGACTTTTTTAAAACGCCGTGGAACGCAGGACAAATCGTTGAAAAGTGGGACTGTCCCGCCAAAAGCGGGAAGTCTGGTCACCCTAACCAAGACATGCAAGAGAGTGAAATGTGTGTCTAACCCTCCATTGTTTACTTTGTTTGAACACTACTCACCAGGAGTAGCAAGGATATAATTGAAAGAAATGATGATTTTCAATTTTTCTTTTTTCAATCAATATGAGAATTCAAATATAAAAAATAAACTAAAACTAAAACACAATGTTAAAGTGAAAATTTCACCCCCCATTTCCCACATTTCCTCCTCACATTATATGCTTTATTCCCAACTCTTTTTATCTATTATTTTATATTCAAATTTATTATTGCTCTACTGCTGTAACTGCAAAACATAAAGGTAGTATTGGAATAGAGGAAAAAAATACCCTGGGAATAAAAAAAAAGGAAATGCCCCCAGTGTAGGCACCAGAGAAGCTATTAGTGTAAAAAGAAAAGAGTTACTTGACTGCAGAAAGCACATCCTTTCACACAAAGGGCTCTTCATTTAAGAGCTGTTCACACCCTAGGGATAAAACCACTCAGATTCTGGACACTTGATAATAGGATGAAATTCAAAAATACCAGCTCTTTTTTTATCACATGGTTTAACCAATTCACCTAGGGGCAAACCTTTTGTTCTCTGGAGGATATGTGAACTTCATTGTTAACTGTGTCATTTGTATGGTCTGTTCCTGTTACATTGGCTTCCAGCCCAGACTGTGTAAAGTATCACTGATGAACATTACTTAGCATCCTTGGTTGTATCTCCAGAATATTGAAAGGGTGTCCCTATTTGTATCAGTCAGTTTAAGTTGCATTATCATGTGATAATAAATGATACACAAAGTAGTAATTGCAGCAATGAAAGGTTATTTCACATTAAATACTGTTATGGATGTGTTCAGCTCTGTCGCACATCACCTTTATTCAGGGTCTTACGAGCAACCTCATTTTTAAACACTGCTGGTCTCATGACAGAGGAAAAAGATATCTTGGTGAGGTAACCACTGGCCATTAAAGCTTCCTCATACAACTTACACAAATCACTTATGCTCATAATTCACTGGGAAAAGCAAGTCATCTATTTATGCTTGGTGTGTGCTGGCACTAAGGCATTGGCACATGATATTCCTCATTATTTTTATGAGGAATGCCACGTGTAGGGGACCCCGTGGAGCAGTGGTTCTCAGCCTTCTTAATGCCACGGCCCTTTAATACAGTTCCTGTGGGTCACGACCCACGGGTTGAGAACTGCTACAGTGGAGAGACATTTAAAGGACAGGCAAGATATCATATACATTAATACAACCCACTATGATATTCATTAAGAGATTTCCTCTCTAGGAAATCAAAGCTCCAAAGCAGTGCTATCCAGTAGAACTTTTAGCCATAACAAAAAATAGTTTATGTCTGCAACATTCAATATGGTAGCAACTAGCCATATATTACTATTAAACAAATTAAACATGGCTAATAAACCGAGGAACTAAATTTGTAGTTTTATATAATACTAATTAATTTATATTTCAAGTTACTATATGGGACAGCCCTACTCTGAAGTTTAGATTTAAGAACAAAAACAAGACAAGGTGACTGCCAAACCTTAAGTAAAATAATCACGGCAATAATACTTGAGGGGGTGTAGAAGGGAGGAAGTGGTAGAAAATCACCCCCCAAAGCCTTCACGTGTGCTAACAGTTTAGTGACAAAGCAGAGCTTATCCTTGGCGAGTGTCTTTATGCAGGTAGCTAGCTGCCTACCAAAAGTTAAAACATGTCAAGGTGCTACTAACATGACCCTGTAAAACAATTTCAAAAAATAAAAAATTACTCTGTGCTCCTTGAATGCAAACCAAAAACATTTCTCTCTAAAAGCAAGAATGAGGACAACAGCTATGCTTTGAAATTTCTGATGATAACTCAGAATCATAAAATGGATTTCCCAACTTTTAAGAGCTAATACAGCCCTATAGCTTTGCCAGTCTAGAATCTAGAGCTCGAAGCCCCTCCTTTGCTATGGTATATATTCCATTGTAAAAATTGTTTTCTGAGGCTCTTGCCATTTTGCATGCTTAATAGAAATACACCACCATATCACCTCTATCTCCAGCCCCAGTCTCTCCTACCTCTATTTTCGGAGCTAGTACTAGGTTCTGATAAATCCTATAAAAACTAGTTTTGAAGTAGCATCTGAATATGTCTTACAGAAGAGGATAGTGGTTAAGAATGTGTCTCTAGAATGAGAGACCTGGTTTGAATTGTGACTTTTTGCCAGTTAAATTTATCTGACCTGGAGCAAGTTGACAAGCTTCTCTGAGTTACACTCAACCTTATCTGTAAATTATAAATAATAGCACTTATATTATTTCTTTTGAGACTCACATAAGCTAATACATGTAAAGAATCCATTTGCTTGGTATAAAATTTAAAACATATCCAGTGAATGGAAAGCTTATGACCATAATCCATTAAAATTCTATTTTTAAATGGGATGTGGCAAAGGAGAGAAATTCATCAGAAATCAAAACATAATAACACGTAATATATCAAAAACTCCTCATTGTATCATCTGTCCTTAAAATATTTCTTTTATGTATTTGGATTGAAAAGAATACCAGAAACACCTGCATGTTAATCCCAACTCTATCACTTCCTTTCTGGATGATAATGTATATACTACCTTCCCAGTTAGGCTCTTATCCATAAAATGCAGATAGTCATACCAAACCTGCCATGTTTGATGTTTGAGGATTAAATGATTTCCTATATAAAAACAGTCTACTACAGTGCCTGGAACAGGTGCTCTATAAGACATTAATTTCTTTGAGTTATTACTCCATTTTCTATTCAGAGAAAGAGATTCTATATATACAAAACATTCACTATCATTTAATTCTATATTCAACATATCCTTTATCAAAAATTTAAGACTGCATGGAGGGCAACCCTACATGATCCTAAGCTTTTGTTCCATTGAAGCAAAGAAAACATACACAGATTACTTGTGCATTATAGTCACATAGGAAAGAAGAAAAAGAAAACTGACGCCCTAGTTTTAATGTAATTTGCCACTAATATAACAATAGCATTCTGGCTACATGAAAGCTAATTATTTCCTTTGAAAACATCCTGAGAATTTTCTATTTAAGAGAATAAGATACAGAAAGATAGAGAAAAAGAGAAAGAAAGAAGAACCTAGAATGGACATTTATTGTAGGAGAATAGGAGACTTTCTCTGATAAGGACTTTACTTGGCAGACTAAAGTGTTTAACCTAAGGTCATTACTGATCAAATGACATGAATTTACTATTGAAACATGCTACAGCCTATTTCAATTACAGGCTTTGGCAAGGTGATATTCAGGGATTTTTCTAGTGATCACTTTTCAGCATAAGCATTGGGTATAGTAGGACTGATAGCAGAAGCTATAACATATGTTCCGGTGGCCCCAGCAAATTATTTGCGTTCAACTCACCCCACTGCATTGCTGGGTGTTTCATGTAGGTCACAGGCTTTGAAGTGTCTCTAGGAGATTTCATTGGAGCATGATTTAATGATTTATTCACTGTTATTCAAATATATATTAGAAAGATCTTATGTGACAAGTACTGTAATAGGTATATGAATATGAAGAAAAAGAGAACATTATTCTGGCCCTTAAAAGGTTTTAAGTGTAAGTGAGTGTGTATGTGTATGGTGTTATGGTTCTTTTAGGGGTGAGACATGGGCAAATAAATAAGAAATGATTATTTCAATGTGAAAATCAATTAAAAATATATTTGAAAAAAATTAGTGGAATTCATATATATATAGTCTGACTGTATTAGATACTTTTTAAAATAAATTTTGGTTAATTCTCCATACATGGTGAGACAGGAGGATGAGGAATATTTTAGTTCAACGGTAAAATTCAACCTGAATACGTGTGCAACCACAGCAAATTCTGTTGGTCTCACTCCAGTCTGGTGGGTAGTAAACAGAAATGAAGGTTTAAGAACAAACCAAGCTTCTCATTTTTTTCCCATATTAATTTGCATTTGCACCCAAATTTTCATGCTTGTTTCTAAAAGAAAGGATCATACCTAAATTAATAAAATGTGAACAATAAGTATATTCTTCTGCTAGGGCTGCCATAACAAAATATCACAAACTGGCAGCTTAAACAAGGAAACTCCTTATTTACACAGTTTTGTATGCCAAAAATCCAAAATTTGAATGCTTTTGGGTTGGCTGTTAGTGAGATTTCTTTTCCTGGCTTGTAGACCTCCTCTATTTCCTCATCTGGCCTTTCTTTTATGGGTACACAAAATGAGAGAAGAAGATCATTTCTCTTTATTCTTCTTCATATAAGGACACCAGACCTATTAAATTAGGCTGCATTTGATGACCAAATTTAACCTTAACTCCTTAAAGGTCCTATCTCTAAATATAGTCACATTAGAGGATAAGGATTGAACATATGAATTTGAGGGGAAAGGCCCAATTTAATCCATAAAAATGGGGCAGCTAAAAAATAAAATTGTGGAATGGCATTGTTCCTAGAACAAAAAGGAGCAGAATATTAAGTAGGTGCCCAGCTCAGGCTCTGTATCTACTAAAGACATTTGTAATCATTTAACTAAATCATAACTTACTTTTTAAATAATTTGTAAGTAGTACATTCTTAACAATGGTTTTAAAAATAGCACTTTCTTTCATTCCCACAGCTCACATTTGACTGTACTGACAGGAAGTCAAAACTCACAGAGCCCCCTTTTATCTAATCAAAATTAATATACAGCTATAACAGGAGGGTCGTCAGCATACAACATTGAATGATGTCAATTAGAAGCAAATATCATGCTGTGTTCAATATGTGTATTTTTTAAAAAAGCCTTAAAGAAAGCAATTTTAATCTCAATGTCAAAGAAGCAGGATTATTTCTTGAAAGTCGGGAGAGAAGAATTAGGGAAAGTTTTCTCTCACCAGTGTATATTTGCAAAATTTTTAAAGCCCAATTCTCTCAGGGTTTCCGGAGTACCCACAAAAATGCAAAAAGATTTATGTATGGTTCTGGGAAATGTCATATGCAATGTTTTCTTATTTCCATCATAGAAATCAGAAATTAGTGCACCACAAAAAAACAATACAAACTGTCCTAGCTCTAGCTACCATAAAAAGTATAATACACTGAGGGTCTTAAATGACAGAAAAATACAGTTCTGGAGGACAGAAGTTTGTGTTTGGCGTACCAGCATGGTCAGATTCTGCTGACAGCTCTCTTCCAGATGAGATACTTGATTAAGTTCATGGTTCAGACTCACACTAATTTTGTTAATAGTTGGTTAGCTGCATTCTTGGTGTTCTCTGCCAAATATGCTTTCTCAAGTTTTATAATATGGACAGGTAGAGAAATTTCTAAACCCTTTTTATTTAATAATTCCTGCTCCAATTCATTTCTCTCTTCTCACATCTTATTACAAGCAGTCATAAGGAACAAAGTCACTCCTTCAATGCTTCAAATCTTCTAAGCTCAAAATCCAGTTTCATTGCTTGCAAGTTCTACTTCTCATAAAACACTAGAACATGAAAACAAGTCATCCAGCTCCTTTGCCATTTTATAACAATGAGTGCCCTTTATCCATTGTTCAATAACATGCTCCTCATTTCTGTATAAGACCTCACTATAATTAACATTATTGTCCATATTTCATATCAATGTCTGTTTTTATGATTGTTTATGTATTATTTAAGAAAATGTAAATTTTCTCTGTAGCTCTTCTCTTTTCTTTCTGAGTCTCAGGATGGCTTGCTGGCTTTATAAATATGTAACTTGTGTCCTGCACTCAGAAGGGCCCTACGTATGGTTTAATACTCTGCTGTCACTGTCTTATAATTCTTAATCTGTATATAGCAAAGAGCCCTGTGTTTTCATATTACATAGTCCCCTCAACTTATGCAGCTGGTCTTAACTATAAAAGATAAATAGGCTCCCAAGTAGAACTTTTGCTTAGCAAAAAAGCTGGGTAATCACTGTATACTTACATGTGACATGAGTTCATGATTAGTAACTTCAACACCACCTAAAGTGTATATACAGCTGGACTTCTGACAACAACTCAGGTGGAATTTTACAGTCAGAAAGAAATGCTGATTTACCTAACCTCACTCACATAATGAATATCATATAACCCATATATGTGCCTGAAATTATTTAGGAGAGGAAAACTGGGACAAATTTCCCTATTGTGTCCTTTTATTAGGTAATTTTTAACTAGCCCTAAGAGTGATTGTTCTATATATTTCTATTTGGATACTATTAAAGAGGTAGCACTTCTGTCTTCCAGTTCCTTGGCTCTAATTCTGATTAAAATAGTGGTCTGAATTAGTAAAAAAAAAAACAAAACTGGTTTATTCTCTTCGGCCACTTTCTCACTTGGTCTCTTAGTCACAATCCATCCCTGCCCAGGTTGAAACAAAAGTTATCAGATTGTAAAAGAGTCAATTCAGCTAGAGAATATAACAATCTGAATACATATATACCTAATACTGGAGCACCAAGACAGACATACAAAGCAAATATTATCAGAACTAAAAGAATAGACTACAATACAACAACAGTTGGAGAGCTCAACACTCTATTTCTAGCACTAGCCAGATAATCCAGACAGAAAATCAACAGTGAAACATTAGACTTAATCTGAACTACAGACCAATGGATGTAATAAATATTTACAGAAAATTTCATCCAGTAGCTACAGAATAAATGTTCTCTTCAGCTATGGATCATTCTCAGAGATAGACCATAAGTTAGGCTACAAAAAATGTATTTAAATAATATGCTTCTGTGTGACAAGTAAGTCACTGATGAGGTAAAGAATAAAATTTAAAATTTTCTCAAAAAAATGAAAATGAAAATGCAACACACCTGAACCTACTGGATATAGTAAAAGTAATAAGAGGAAACTTTATAGCAATAAGTGCCTATAAGAAAAAAATAGCAAGGCTTTTCTTAAGAAACCTAATGATAATTTTAAAGAACTAGAAAAATAAGCACAAAACAAACTCAAATTAGTGAAAGAAAAGAAATAATAAATATCAGAGTACAAATAAATAAAATTAGAATCAAGAAATATAAAAAATTAATTAAAAGTTTCTCTTTTCAAAAGATAAACAAAATACTGACATACCATTAACCACAAGGACTAAGAAAAAAAAAGTTGCAAATAAGTAAAATCAGAGATGAAAAGGTAGATATCATAACAGATATGGCAGAAATTCAAAGGTCGTTAGCAACTACTATAAGCAATGATAGAACAATAAATTAGAAAACCTAGAAGAAATGGGTAAATACCCAGACACATACAACCTAATAAGATTGAACTAGGAAGAAATCCAAAGCCTAAATAAACCAATAGCAAGTAAGAGATAGAAGCAATAATAATAATAATAATAATCTCCTATCACAGAAAAGCCCAGGACCTAATGGCTTCACTGCTGAATTCTACTAAATATTCACAGAACTAATACAAATTCTATTTAAACTATTCCAAAAAATCAAAGATGAGAGAATACTCGCAAATTTATTCTCTAAGTTTTGATACCAAAACTAAATCATGATTCAACAACAAGTGTAGGTCAATATCTCTAATGTACACAGATGAAAAAATCCTTAACTAAATATTAGCAGACAGAATTCAACAGCGCTTTAAAATTATTATCCATTTTTATTAAACTGGGATTCATTCCAGTAATGCAAGGATGGTTCAACAGAAATAAATTAATCAATTTGATGCATACTATCAATAAAACAAAGGACAAAGGCCATATGATCATTTCAATTCATGCTGAAAACATTTTTGATAAAATTCATCCTCTTTTCATGAATGAAACAACTTTCAGAAAACTGACCATATAAAGAACATACATCAACATGATAAAAACCGTGTATAACAGACCCACAGCTAACATCATACTGGATGAGAAAAAAATGAAAGTCTTTCTTATAAGATCTGGAAGAACAGAAAAATACCCATTTTTACCACTATTATGCAACATAGTAGTGGAAGCTTTGGTTAGAGCAAAAAGACAAGAGAAAGAAATAAAGTACATCCAAAGAAAAATATCCAATTATTTTTGCTTCCAGACAATATGATTTTGTAACTAGAGAAACCAAATAATTATTAGAATAAAAAAAATTCTGTAAAGTTGAAGGATACAAAAATCAACATACAAAAATAGGTATTTCTGTATGCCAACACCAAACAATTTTAACAAGAAACCAAGAGTAATTCCATTTACAATAGCAACAAATAAAATAAAATACCTGTGAATAAACTTAACCAAGAAAGTAAAATATCTCTATAATGAAAGCTATAAAACATCAATGAAAAAGTTAAGAGGATATAAAAAAAATGGAAAGATATTTTATGCTCATGAATTAGAACAGCAGTTCTCAACCTGTGGATCCCGCCCCTTTGGGAGCTGAATGACCCTTTAACAGGGGTGACCTAAGACCATCCTGCATATCATATATTTACATTACAACTCATAACAGTAGGCTCGGCGCCTGTGGCTCAATCAGCTAAGGTGCCAGCCACGTACACCTAAGGTGGCAGGTTCGAATCCCCAGCCCGGGCCCGCCAAACAACGATGGCTGCAACCAAAAAATGGCCGGGTGTCATGGGGGGCGCCTGTGGTCCCTGCTACTTGGGAGGCGGAGGCAGGAGGCTCGCTTGAGCCCAGGAGTTGGAGGTTTCTATGAGCTGTGATGCCATGGCACTCTACCCAGGGGGATAGCTTGAGGCTCCGTCTCAAAAAAAAAAAAAAATAACCAATCCTCTTTGAGATTCATAAGTTCCCTTTAAGAGACTTTTAAAGACTCCCTGAAGTCTTTTCCCATTTCCAATTATCTGTTTCCATGTCTTCATCCAGCCACAATGATTTTATTATTTTCAGGGGAAAATAAACAAAATTATTTTTCCCCATGAGACTCTAGATTAAGTATATTATACAGAAGAATTTGATATATGCAGTTAATATGCATCTGTTTTTATTTCTTTTATTCTGAAATATAATTTGAAGGAGCTTTTTTTGTTGTTATTGGTTTGTTAATTTGAGACAGAGTGCACTCTTTTTCCTTATCTAGAGTGCAGTGGCATCCTTTTAGCTCACTGCAACCTCAAACTTTTGGGCCCAAGCAAGCTTTCTGCCTCAGCCTCTGGAGTAGCTGGGACTACTGGTAAGTGCACACCTGGCTAATTTTTCCATTTTTTGTAGAGATGGGGTCTTATTCTTGCTCAGGCTGATCTCAAGCAATAGTCTCACCTTGACTCCCAAAGTCATAGAATCACAGGTGTGAGTCGCCATGCCTGGCTGGTTATTATTTTTGATTGTTATATATCTAAGACCTGCTCCAGAAGTCTTTAATCCCAAATTCAAACTACTTTTAACACTCCATGAATTTTTATGATTCATATGACTTTTACATTTATAAATATTTATGTTTCACTCCATACATCCACATGTTATATAACTACTCCACGATGATAGATGGAGATTCATTTAGATTCTTAGTCCCTAGACATATCCAAAACCCACATATCCTTTCTAGCTCTTGCAAACCATTTTCAGAGTAGGATTTAATGTGAAAGTAATGAAATGCCAACTTTGTGCGCCCTAACTTGACAGAGCCTTTATGAGTGTTGTGAATAGCCGGGGTCACACCCCAGCCTGCTGATCTGAGAGCTTTCAGAGAGTGGTACAGGGCTGGGGAGCCCTGGTGAAGCTCAGTGTAGTTCCTGGGCTGAGGAGGCAGAGCTGGAGCAGTAAGGACACCAAGGGTCTGGAGTTCACAGAGCAGAGCATCAGAGAAGAAAAAGATTCACACAGAGAAAAGGGAAGCAACATATTCAAACCTTGAAATTTTAAAGAAAAGAGAAAAACCTGTCATCTATCTTACCAAATTAAGCTTATCAAATTATCATCACTGGTTATATTACCCTAAGTTCATAAACGTGCCAGTATCATCAAAGTTCACAGTACACAATTTCCACATTGTATTTTTTTTCCCTTTTTTGAGACAGTCTCAAGCTGTCACACTGGGTAGAGTGCTGTGACATCACAGCTCACAGCAACCTCAAACTCTCAGGCTTAAGCAATTCTCTTGCCTCAGCCTCCCAAGTAGCTGGGACTACAGGTGCCCGCCACAATGTCTGGCTATTCTATTGTTGCGGTTGTCATAGTTGTTTAGCTGATCCAGGCTGGGCTTTTTTTTGTTGTTGTTTTTTTTTTTTTTTTTTTGAGACGGAGCCTCAACTATCCCTCTGGGTAGAGTGCCATGGCATCACAGCTCATAGCAACCTCCAACTCCTGGGCTCAAGCGAGTCTCCTGCCTCAGCCTCCCAAGTAGCTGGAACCACAGGCACCCGCCACAACGCCCGGCCATTTTTTGGTTGCAGCCGTCATTGTTGTTTGGTGGGCCAGGCTGGGGATTCGAACTCGCCACCTTAGGTGTACGTGGCTGGCGCCTTAGCTAATTGAGCCACAGGCACAGAGCCTCCAGGCTGGTTTTGAACCCACCAGCCTCAGTGCATGTGGCCAGCACGGTAACTACCATGCTACGGGCGCTGAGCTCACATTGGATTGGTTTTAACTTTGCTCTCTTTAAGGGAAAAATTTTGATTTTATCATAATTTAGTGTAATTGATTTTTGGAGATATAGAACACTTTATATAAATATGTTGGCCATTTATATGTATATTTTTCCTTTTGAGGAAAGGCAAAAAGGAATTTTAGAACAATTTGTAGTAGGCATGATGGTAATCTTTTTTTACCTGGTGAGAAGCCTAGCCACAGCTGTGAATTTGAGAAGCCAAATTGCTATGAATCACAAGTCAGACCTTCAAAAAGACTGAGGTGCTGGATATATTTTTAAAACACACACACACGAGAGCATCCCAAAGTTGCCATACATACATACATAGGGAAAATAAAAAATTATAGATAAATGTACTTTTATTTTCAAAATATTTATTATCAAATTTTATAGTTTACAAAATGTTTCTTTGCATGTTGATATATAAATATAAACATATAAAATAAAATACAAACTATGGGTTCGTTAATTTTTCCTGTACACACTATGTATGGAGACCCATGAACGCCCTGTACATATGTATGTTGGGCAAAGAGGACAAAATATGCCTTTTTTTGTTATCAAAATTCATTTCAGGGAGGCACTTGTGGCTCAAGGAGTAGGGTGCCGGCCCCATATGCCAGAGGTGGCAGGTTCAAACCCAGCCCTGGCCAAAAACTGCAAAAACAACAACAAAAATAAATAACTAACAAAAATAATTCATTTCGGGATTTTGACACAAAATAAGGTAAACTTGAACTGCATTAAGTCAGGAAAAAATCCATAGATGAGGTCGTAAAAGACAGACACGCTCACGCTTCTGGCACTGTACTTAACAACCATATACTAAATTCTGGATACATATTTGTTAGATGAATGTATGGGTGAGTGATTAAACAAATGATGGAAAACAAATTTATCTAAATGATCTTTCCTAGTGAGAGTATTTTATTCCTCGTATGTTTCCTACTAAATCATGTAATTGTCATGTATTAACAATTTCTTACATATAGGTTAAAAGGTAAACTCCCAGTAAGATGTTATTTCAGATCCTAGCACAGAATCTGGATCATATTGAGCCTAAAATGAATGTTTGTTTATTAAATGAGTAAATGAATGAAGGAAAGAATACCAGATGAAGGAATAAAAAATGATAAAATGTTTTCTATGCTAGGCTTCCCAAGTTATGCATTCAACATTACTTGCATAGAGACCCTTTTATCACTTCAGTCAAAAAATAAAATAAACAGCATTTTATTCTTTAGAGAAGAATAGCATTTCATTCTCCAAAGATGAGTTCTCGGATTTTTATGATGTCTGAATATGGTGCAATGTGGACCAAATATAATAAAGCTTTGGAGTAATAGTCCATCTAGAATAATAACCTAGAGAAGATGTGCTTTATTCTTCTCTTTGCTGTTTCCAAACCCTTTCTGAGTATCATTTTTTTAACTGCATATCAAATTATGACTCCATTTTGCAAATAAGACCAGTTAATTGCTGATAAAAAGCAGCATTTGGAGAAATCAGGATTTACATAATTCATATAAAACTGCCAATATATTAATTTACTTGTTTTTGTGCCCCAGTATTAAAACACAGATCTGATTCCAAAGGTCCTGTTCTTCCTGCTACAATCTTACATGTCCTTCCATCACTGAGGACCAGAGAGCATCTGAAATAGCAATTTAATATATTCCTCTAGAAGTTTTGAATTTCACTTTAATTTTAATTGAAGTTAAGTTTTGAATTTCACTTTAATTTTAATTGAAGTTTACAATAAAATTTAATTTTGATTAGTCATAGTAAATAAAAAGTTTTATCTATTCTGTTCCCATATTCTACAAATATGTCTACCTTACAAATCCTATCTAGGATTCTGCTCAGTCCTACGTGACATAAAACAAGTAATTGGAAAAGAAACAATGATGAGAGCCAGGTGCAGTGGCTCAAGCCTGAATTCCTAACACTCTGGAAGGCCGAGGCCGGTGGACTGCTTGAGCTGATAAGTTAGAGCCCAGCCTGAGCCAGAGAGAGACCTTGTCTCTAAAAATATCCAGGCATTGTGGTGGGGCACCTGTTATCCCAGCTACCTGGGAGGCTGAGGCAAGAGAATCACTTGAATCCACTTGGGCCCAGTTTGAGGTTGCTGTGAGATGTGATGCCACAGGACTCTACCAAAGCTGACAAAGCTGACCAAAAAAAAAAAAGAAAAGACAACGGTGATAAATACAACAGAGACATTTTTTAAAGACAATTTGTAATTATATAACAGAATTAGATTGGTTATTATCTCTCAAAATCAAATTTTGCCTTCTTAAATTTCAATATAATGTTCACTTAGTTTCCTGGTCTTTTCTTGAATTTTTTTTTCTTTACTGAATACTCTTTAACATAAAATATATAAGTTAAATATTTTGATTTGTACTTCATTCCAGTAGCATATACTCTATAGCTAGAGAGCTCTCTTTATTTCATTTATTTATTTGTTTTTTTGAGGCAGAGTTTCATTTTGTCACCCTCAGTAGAGTGCCGTAGCATCACAGCTCACAGCCACCTCCAACTCCTGGGCTTAGGCTATTCTCTTGCCTCAACCTCCAGAGTAGCTGGGACTATAGGTGCCCGCCACAACGCCTGGCTATTTTTTGTTGCAGTTTGACCGGGGTCGGGTTTGAACCTGCCACCCTCCATATATGGGGCCGTGCCCTACCCACTGAGCCACAGGTGCTGCCCCAGAGAGCTCTCTTTAAACTCCATTTTTTTTTAATAACTCTAAGCGTACACAGACTTTTAGAACTATAGTGTTGATAAAGACAGTTTCACTTTCTCTGCTTTAAAAATATTACAGATATTTATTCATCTCCTTAGGAGAAAGAATGAATAATACTGTTTTAAAAAACTGGCTCAGCGCCTGTGGCTCAATTGGCTAAGGCACCAGCCACGTATACCTAAGGTGGCGGGTTCGAATCCCCAGCCCAGGCCCGCCAAACAACAATGATGGCTGCAACCAAAAAATGGCCGGGCATTGTGGCGGGCGCCTGTAGTCCCAGCTACTTGGGAGGCGGAGGCAGGAGACTCGTTTGAGCCCAGGAGTTGGAGGTTGCTATGAGCTGTGATGCCATGGCACTCTACCCAGGGGGATAGCTTGAGGCTCTGTCTCAAAAAAGAAAAAAATAAAAAATAAAAATAAAAAACTTTAATCTCTCTACTATTTAGAAATGCTGCTTTTAAGTAAAATAATGCATTTTAAAATAGCACATAAATTTCACTTTTATTATTTTTATATTTGCTTAAATTCTACACAAGCCCAAATACTAATGTTTAATGTAATTTTTAAACATTAAGCAATATTCTTAACCATCACTTAACTGGTCAATTACTGAATATCCTACTTTTGTAGAATAATTAAACATATTTTATAAGTTCCCAATTTGAAATCTCTGGAAGTCTCTGAAGTCACATGGGTAGTAGATCTTTCAAACTGAGTAAAAGAATATATCTTGTTCTTTAATCTCAATGACATTTTATAATTGTCTTGTGGCTTCTAAAGCGGAGACATGAGAGGGAAATAGGCATTATCTCTCCAAAACTATGAACAGCTGATAGAAATTCTTTTGTTTGTTCAAGGTCAATACAAAGTTTTAGAACTTGGTGAATCAAATAGGTTTAGTTGTTGCATGAACTCACACCTTTCATTATGCATATAAAAAGAATTGATCTACATTTGTCCAAAAGTCTTCGGTAGTTACAACACTACTACTTTAAGTGAATACTTATTTATTAGACATAAAGATATAAGCTTCACTTTTGTCTATATTCAAGATCATCTTTTCTCCAATTTGGGGATATGCTTATGTTTAAAACTTTCTTCTTGTTTAATTCATGTTTTAGAAAAAAAAACTTACCATTTCAGAGTAATTCATCAATATCTATTTCCTAGCTAGAAAAGTAGAGACTGGACGATTAGGACCAAACTCCAGCATTCCACAGTGGTTATGACTCACCACGCCAGATCACTTGTGCACAGATTCACATTTTTAGCTTTCAAGGGCCAGTTTTGGTCACTTAGCTAACTGGTGAGGATGTATCCTGAGGCATCTGAGCTGCTATTTGTGGGGCATTCTCAGTTTGCATGGAAGCGCTTTTCCTGGCCTGAGGTGACTAAACTGCATATTGTCGTCTTTAATGAACTTGTGTTAGTCATTCACCAACCCTTTCTCACTTGCCATTTATGTCCCCAGAACAAGTGTGCTCTGTATTCTTCATCCAAATTTTGTTTTATTTTTGGATGTGCTTTAAAAAGGGAAATTTTTGGCCGAAGAGTCACTGGAATAAGGATGTATTTTAATCTTGATATGTGGAGAAATTCTATATTGAACTCTGCAAGCTTTTAAGATGAGATCACTAAAATTTCCATATTAACAAATTTTCCAAACAATCTAGCATTTTGAAGCCAGAAATGGCTTAAAATAAATGTTTGCAAGGAAAATAGAGGTGAGATATATAAATGCTGGCTTAAATAGAGACAAGGGGGAAGCTTTTGTAAAGAACAGCTTGTCCTGAAAATTTTAAAGTCCAATGATTCACAATCTCCTCTTATCTTTTGTTGCCGTGTTAGTATTTTCCATCTCCGTTATTTCCCTCTGAATATATAGTTTTCTTACAAGGAGGAGATTATTTTTGAGGCCCTCAACTCTAATAAATACAAATTCACTGAGTGATGAGTGCATTGCGGGGGTGAGGTTGTGGTGTCACTCTGCTTAACATTGGACTTGGCCTGCAGCACACACTAACCGCCTGACCTACAGCAATTTGCTTAAGTCCTCTGTGCTCAGCAGTTTCATCTCTAAATCAAAACTAATAGGAGTACCTAAAACATATGGCGTTTTCATGTTAAATGAGATAATATACTTTATAGTAGTAGACATTTAAATATTATTATTACTGTTGATAGTGCTATAAATAACTTCAGTGGTCTCTGTTTTTGCTCTTGTCTACCTTCTTGTCTACCTCCCACGGCATCAGGAGAAATCTTTTAAAATATGAAACAAATTATGTCACTACTGTGCTCAGTATCTCTGGGCATTTCCTGTACATTTAGAATAAATTTCAAAGTCTCATCAAAACTTTAAAAACCATGGTGTCCTGGCCCCAGACAGTCTCCCGGGCACCAGCTCCTAGTGCTTAGTGCTCTGCCTCCCTAGCTTTCTTCTGCCCCTTTAGCACAACGAGACCTTCTTGCCATAGGACTTTGCACTGGCTCCTCCCTTTCCTTTGACTACAGGACCTTTGGTATTTCATGCTCCCTTTTCCTTTAGGCCTCACTTCATATATATATATATATGTGTGTGTGTGTGTGTGTGTGTGTGTGTGTGTGTGTGTATACACAGATATAGGTATAGATACAGATATATTCATATGTATATAAACATATACACATCTACATGTATATATATAAACTATATGCATAAACATTATTTATCTCTTTACTACTTGGTCTCTGCCTCTCTGTAGACTTAAAGTTCCACATACAAGGACATTTCTGTCTTATTTTCTATGGTTTCTATTGCCAACAACATCTCTTGATATTTGCTTGATGACTGAATATTTAATTATAACTTGATTCAAAGGTGATATCACTTTGGGTTAAAAGTCAGATCAGAATTAAAAAATCTCTATGTGGGAAGAAATGGCCTTCAGGCTAGAACAGGATTGTGCTATTTTATTCAAATTTTATAATTCCACTTCCTTAGGGTTATACACACCAGGAGATTTAAAACAAATCAATAAAACCAATTAACGAAATAGATATGATTATGTAAGATTCAAAAAGCAAATTCTGCATCAAGAGAGCATGTGAACAAATATAATTAATTCTAGTCTAGGTAGAGTGAAAAATACCTGATCTCTTACAAGTGTCCCAAGTAAAACTTTCTACATTTTTATGATTATTCTAAATTCATCCTAAATTCACACCTCCACTGCCTCTGCTGAATACGTTTTGCAAATTGGCTAAACCTGCCTTTAGTTTCTTCTAGTCTTACATAGTTCATCAATCACAGTACTGGCGTGAAAAAGATGACGCATTCAAAACTGGAAAACTTGAACAATGATTAACAGTGAAAGTGTTTCCTAAAGACGTGGGAGCAGAAGGGCTGGGACATATGTAGCCCTTAACTATAAAGAACCTTTGTAACTCTTAGATCTTAGCTTTTGCCAGAACCCAGAGAGTTGGGTTCTGGTAAAAGCCATTGGGAAAGGTAGGCAGACCACAGATGTGGCATTATGGGGATTCAGACAAGTGGAAACAAACACACTCTCTCACTTTCCCTGGCCTCCAGGAGCTCACTCCTGGTACCTCCTATGAATCCACAGAAAATCCATATTGTCCATGCCCTTACACTCCCCACAAAAAGCAAGAACCCAGTTTGAGAAGAATAGATTTGAAGGCACAAAAGAAGACATGCTGCATATCTTCTTATTCTGTCCCCTCTATAGTTTGGGACTCACCTGTAACTTTTTTTAAATGATACCTAAATATCGAAGAAGCTTTGTTATTTAAGCCTCTTGTTCTCACATCCGCATACCCTGAATACTATGCATTTAAGGTACCCTTGCTCTCTGTACTTCCCACTCTCCCAGGAGGAAACATGCTAATCTCAACTCTGAAACAGTGAATAAGCAAAAACTGCAGAAAATCTTAAATAGCTTCCTTTTTTTTCTTTTCACCCCCAATCTTCAGAGAAGAAATAAATCTATTACGCATACTCTGCTTCTATTTTCTTATCTCTTCTCTTCTACACTTTGCCAATCCACCTTTTTTTTTTTTTAAATTAAATTCTCAAACACCAACTAACATTAGAAGAAATTCATTCTACCTGTGAACAAATCACATTATCTGGCCTCAATTTTGGCCTTGTTTTTTCTGTCTGTAAAGGCACATATTCTGGGTTTCTACTACTTCTCTCCATCTTTCTAACTATGGCTGTTTCAACTTTATGTTAATTTAAGACATGGCATGATTTTACTTTTATTGATTATTTTACAAGTGAAAACCTCTTAATACTACTTTACAGATTTCAGCTTATCCTTTAGCTACTTTTCTAACATATAGGGGAAAAAATATCTTCTTAATCGCACTCACAAGATAACTAGTGGCCAAGTCCTATTGTATTTTCCATTGTACTATTTCTCCTATCAATTTCCAACCTAACAGATTTGAGCTGTGACACTTCTTACCTGTATTATTGAGACCACTTAATGTTTCCTTGCCTTCAATTCTTCCTGAACCCAATTACTTTTCTCACACCAGCCAGAAACTTCTAATAAAATGACAGACATGACAAAGAAATTTCCTTGAGGAGAAATTTTCCATGACACTTCCATTGCTTTCTGAATCTTAATATGTAAATAATTTCCCATAGAACTTACTCATCTAATCAATGATGAATTTTCTTTATTTGACATAAAAATTAAATAATGAAAATAATTATGCAGATAAATAAAAATATTTTTCATAATTTTACCAAGTAATCAGAGAAAAAGTTCAGGTCTTCTGTGATGATTTATTGGGTATTTTACTCTGTCCTGATTTAGTTGGATTTTTGCCAGATGTGTATGGGCAGGAGGGAAGCACTGAATTCTCACCGCTTTACAAAATTTTCAAATTAAATCAGCACATTGTATTCCATAAATGCATGAATATACACAGCTATTATTTAATAATAATAACATTTTTCAAATTAAAATATTTTCACTGTTATCAGTAATTTTATGCTCATTAATTTATTCCACATCTGTTTAAGGCCAGGACAAGATGTAGCCTTCCAAATAATTTAAGCACTTTAACTGCAAAATTAGATCATATTTCTCTTATATTACAGAAATGTTGGTTAAGATGGTAATAAGGAGTAACTATAATTTTGATACAAACTATAATTAAGAGAACTATTCTCATAAGTGTTCCATGGAGAAGAATTTAAATATTTCTAGAAATTTAGGTATTTAGGCGCTTTTAGAAAACATTGAAAAATTATTTCAAAATAAAACAGGGGAATATAGTTTCTTAATAGTAATATGTAGTGGGAGACCACATTTGGAGCTATCTATGTGGATAAAAAGAATCTTCACAATGATAAATAAAATGATTTTTATTATTAGAAAGAAATTTACAATTTTTCTTTTTTCTTGAGACAAAGTCTCATTTTCTCATCCTTGGTTGAGTGCAATAGCGTCATAGCTCCTGGCAACCTCAAACTCCTGGGCTTAAGCGATTCTCTTGCCTCAGCCTCTGGAGTAGCTGGGACTACAGGCACCAGTCACAACACCAGCTACTTTTTTTTTTTTTTGCAGTTTTTGGCTGGGGCTGGGTTTGAACCCGCCAGCTCTGGCATATGAGGCCGGCACCCTACTCCTTTGAGCCACAGGTGCCACCCCAACACCAGCTACTTTTTAGAGACAAGGTCTCTCTCTGGCTTAAGCTGGTCTGGAACCTAAGGCAATCCACCCTCCTTGACATCTCAAGTACTAGGATCATAAGCATGAGCCACCACACCTGGCATTGAAATTTACAGTGTTTGAAACTAATTACTTACAAGCTTACCATTGCAAACATTATTTAATTTTAATGCCACTCTACAGATTTTAAAACAAGAATTGGGCTAATAGCCATGTTCATTAGCATTTATAAACAATAAAATTCTCAAAGATTTAAACTTTTCACCTCCTATAATTGTTTCTGGAACTGTTTCATGGTTCAAAAATATAGAATGATGCAATACAGTATCATAATCTTAAATTATATAAGAATTGTAAGACTAGGGTGACAATAATATTCCTTGAACCACTCGCCTATTCCTCCAGACATAATGCAAATCATCATCCAAAATAGTCCATTTAATGTGAAGATATGGAAAAGGGAGTGATTATTAATCTGTAATAGTCATTCAGAAATGAGTGTCTAAAACTGTTTAGGAAGGACTGAAATATCTTATGGAATAACTCCTAGAAAATATACTTTTATACTTTTGTTATCTTATTATGTGATCAGTTAGAAAACCAGTAGAGCATGCTCAGTTAGCTAATTAGACTAGCTGAAACAAAAGTCTACCTATGGTTTTGATTTAAAACATTCAAAAAGCTTTCATCTTCAAAAAAATACGAAATACTAAATTAAAAATATAACCATGTTCAGCTAGTGAAAAATAATGATGTCCACTGGCCAAAACCTTTCATCAAGAACACATTTTTTTGCAGGTTTAGAAATGTTAATAGTAGGTATTAGTGTGCTAGCTGCTATGTTCAACAATAGCCACTCATCAGTATTCTCTTAATTTTTTAAGACTGAATTGCAAAGGATTTACTGTGAACTCAAGTGTTAATCTGACCATCTAGTGACTCTGGTCAAATTTTAACAAGATGTTGTTTTCCAAATTGCAATATAATAAATCACTGCCAAGAGAACTTTAATTTTTTGAAACATTTTTTAACTGTTTATTTTTCATTCTCCCAGTCAAAGAATGTATGAGGTAGGGAGATCAGATTTAATATTTTCTTATAATTGATAAAAAATAAAGAAATGAATTTATAAGAGAATTTATAAGATTGTTCACAATTTACCAAAGTACAAGTGGATATATAGAAACAAAATACCAGAAAGTAGATTTTCTGATATTCTGTGTTTTTCTCAATGAGCAACAAGGCATGGGGGAGAGTGAACACACTCCTTCATAGGATATTTTATCACCATCATTATCTCCAGAGATTGTTCCACTAATAGGATCAATGCATCAGTGCAGCCCAGTTTTCTATTATATTCCTGCTACTATGAGATTTTCTAATCAATGTATCTAGTTCATCTTTCCATTATGTTTTTCCAAAATATCTAAACAGCATGACCCTAATCTTTCTCTCGAGCACTTTATTAATAGCTTTCCAGTAGCATCACCTCTTCTGCAATGGACTGACTATATACAGATCCTTCTGACCTTCTTGAATAGCAATTATAGTAACTCCTATATGTCAATCTAGAGCCCGCGAAATATGGTTGCATTGACAAAGAAGTAATATCATTGCTAATAATACCGCTTCAGAAATTTAGGGACAGAAAGCCCTCACTGTCTTTCTACTTTATCTGCTAATAAGTATGACTTTAAGAATCCCAATATGGCAAAGGTTAAAAACAGCACAAATTAAAAGGTAAAGAATAATTATACGAAATTCAATATGAGGAAGAATATCCAGAATCAATTCCCTTTGTCTGTCTTTATCCTTGTGGGTCTTCACATTCTCTTTTGCTCTTTTTCTTTTTTTTTTGAGATGGAGCCTCAAGCTATCCCCCTGGGTAGAGTGCCATGGCATCACAGCTCATAGCAACCTCCAACTCCTGGGCTCAAGGGAGTCTCCTGCCTCCACCTCCCAAGTAGCTGGGACCACAGGCGCCCGCC
>CAUYQV010026451.1:0-76318 GCA_963574575.1 Galagoides demidoff | reverse complement strand
ATGGCATCACAGCTCATAGCAACCTCCAACTCCTGGGCTCAAGCGAGTCTCCTGCCTCCGCCTCCCAAGTAGCTGGGACCATAGGCGCCTGCCACAACGCCCGGCCATTTTTTGGTTGCAGCCATCATTGTTGTTTGGCGGTTCGGGCTGGGGATTTGAACCCGCCACCTTAGGTGTACGTGGCGGGCACCTTAGCCGATTGAGCATCACCGTGAGTTTTAGAGATGAGAAAGCTGAGAATTGGTAGTTAACCTACATGCCCAAGGTCACATGGCCAGAAGGTGGCAGCGGCAAGCCAGATGTGGATGGCTCCACAGCAGGTGCTCCTGTCCCTGGGCTTCATACTGCCTCCCAAGCTCTTTAGCCAACCAAGTCGCCTGACACCTTCTCAGGTTGTCACTCAGACACTAGAAACTTGTTGCATCCCATACTGAGCTCATCATCCCTGCCGCCTTCTCTCCTCAACCTTTTCCTTGCCTAATGTTCCTCCCCAACCCTCCTGGCTCCCAAGCCCAAATCATGGCAGTCAGCGAGCCCTGGTGAGGGTGTCCACTTCCTAAATCATTCTCCAGCCTGGGGCTCTCCCCTCCTCCCCCAGTTCCCCTTTCTTCCTTGTGCTTCTGTGTGGCCAACTGGTAATTCTGTCATCACACTCCCTGGCCTTCTCCTGGTCTGGAAACAAACTGGGGAAGGTGGGCAGATGACTATAGAAACAAAATGTATTTGTCTGCTTTTCTTAATTATCACCAAGTAAATTTAATATCCATGGAGAAACCAAAGTATCTTGCTTTTAGCTGAATGGTGCACACATTCAAGGTTATTTTGTTAGGATAAATTTCTAAACATATAATTCCTGTACTAAAGGATGTACAAACTTTCAAGTCTTTTAATATGTATTGCTTCCCCATTGCCCTCTGGAAAGATTATTCTTCCACTTTATACTTCCCTGGTACGAGAGTCTGCATTCTGCCTCTAACCTCACAGGCAACAGATTCTTAGCATCTTTTTAATGCTTGCTAATTTGATGAATACTTGAGTATTTTTATTGTTTGGATTTGCACTTCTTAAATGGTTAAGGAGGTAAGACTTCCTTTTTTTTTAACATGTTTATTGGCCACTGGACTCATCTTCTTCTGGATTGTATTCAGATATTTCAGCAAGGCCTTGCCTGGCCACTCTATTCAAAACTGAACAAGGCACAAGCCAAAACAAACAAAAACATTTCTTAGTCCCCTTCCCTCCTTTTTGTCTGTTCACTCCCCGCCCCCCACCAAGTACAGGTATAAAGACCATGAAGGCTGAGGCTTTTGTCTATTGTGATCACTATTTTGATCTTTTTTTTTTTCTTTCTTATTTTTTTTTCTGTTTTGTCTGTTTTAGTCATTCATGAATCCCCCACCTAAAATAGAGCCTGGCAGAAAGGTGCTCAACAATACTGATTTCACGTTTGGATACATTTTTCTTTCTGTCATGAATTTTTACCTTTCTAATCAGAAGATTTCCTTCCATCTCATGGCCTATTTCTGTTTAACTGTTTTTGCTGTAAAACCAAATTTGCTAGTGATTCTGATTTTCTCTATATGTAGGTCAGCACAAAGTTTTGAGACAGGCTGTGTGTTACGGTCCATTACTTCATTTCCAAGATGTGTCAGGTCCTCAAATACTAATATACATACAAACACCAGGGGATCTCGTTAAAATGCAGATGGATTCTGATTCGATAGATCTGCGCTGTGCATGAGAGTCTTGCAGTTCTAACAAGTTCCCCAGTCACATCACACTCATGCTGCTGACTCTCGGATCACACTCCGAGTAGTAAGGCCCTAGGCAATCGCCTAGCAGCCAACACTAATGTTAGCAAAAGTATAGTCTCGTGTGGATGGTATGGAATCTTTAAACTGCAAGAAACAAAAACCCAATTCAAACTGTATTAACTAAAATATACATACTGGCCCACATAAGTGAAAATTCTCAGCTTGATCCATCTAGATGGAGTTTCAGATACCATATTTTTCAGTTCCTTTGTGTGCCCCCCCCATATTTTTTATTTCTAAAGTTTCCATTTGGTTCTTGTTTAATTTTTCTATTTCTCTGCTTAGATTTCCATTCTTTTCACTGACCATATGCATACTGTCCTTTGGGTCACTGACCATAGTAATAATAGCTGCATAAAGTTCTTATATGACAATTCCCCCACCTTAGTCATCTCAAGGCTGGCATCTGTTGACTGTCTTTTCTTTGAGAATTTGTCAAATTTCCTCACTCTTCATATGTCAGGCAGTTTTGTATATCCTGAAAATTTTGAATGTTATCTTATATAGATTCTATCCTGTGTTATATTTATCTGAAGAATGTTGATATTTTTGGCTTAACAGACCATTAAACATGGTTGAACTCAAGTTTCAATTTTTCACGCCTGCAGTGGCCGGTGGCTAAGGTATCAGTCCAGTTCTTTAAACCTTAGTTACAAATTGTTTTCAGTTTGTCCCACGCATATATAGTTCAAGGGTCAGCCAGAGAGACACAGGCTGTTTCTACACAGAACTAGGGGTTTCTTTTATCTGTCTGTCTGTCTCCTTTCTCAGGCTCTCCCTTCACTCTCTGGAGGCCCTGGTAATGCCAGGGTATCTTTCCCCAATTCCTCTAGGATGAAAATTGGTGGATTTTTCTCCTGCAGTTTTAGCCCTCAGCCACTTGCACTCCCACAACTATCTGCAAATCCACAAACGAGGGGATGGGAGGACTTACCCTATGCCATTCTCTTGTTCCAGATTTCAACACCCTTCCAAAAACTGCCTGATTTGTTCAGGTGCCAAAGCTCTCAAGTGGTTATTTTTCTATTTGATTCAGTCTATGGTGGTTACATGTGGAACAGTCAATTTCTTGGCTGTTCATTCCAGCTCGGTAGAACCATAAATCCCAATTCAGAGTTCTTTGTCTACATCTCTTGGCTCACCTGTATCGGTTCTACTCTCCGACTGATGCCCTCAACAGGAGATGCCTGAAGTTCTGACTTAGGTTTCCTCAGTTCCAAATCCAGCCAGAAAGGAGGGCGTCATTCAAACAACATTTAGGAATTATGAATTGGGCTGCAATAAACATTCTGGTATCTTTGTTATCACATGTACCCTATAACAAGTATCTTTGTTATAGGGTACATGTGAAACTTACTAAATGTAGAATATAAATGTCTTAACACGATAACTAAGAAAATGCCATGAAGGCTATGTTAACCAGTTTGATGAAAATATTTCAAACTGTATATAAAACCAGCACATTGTACCCCATGACTGCATTAATGTACATAGCCATGATTTAGTAAAATAAAATTTAAAAAAAACACATTCAGGCCACAGTGCTGGCTGTTACTCTCCTTGGCCCCAACTGAGTCACCTGCTTGCTCTGAATGGTCACCTTGGCCAGGAGGGTGCTATTCTGTAATTGGTCAGTTCTGAATTACTCACTCCTGGACTAAAGAGGTTTCACAAAAAGCAAGAGGATGAGAAAATAAAAAGATGTTGAATAAGAAAAACAAAAATCATAGATGCCAACTCTAACGGGAGTCAGGACAGGCAGAAATACACGTAGCAGTCCAAAAACTCAAGGACTATTCCGATTTCTAGCCCTATCTAGCTGTGTGGCTTTGAATTTGTCATTCACCCTCTGGGCCAAAGTTTCCTTGTCTGAGAACTAGATTATCTCTAAGTTCCCTTTCTGCTCCAACCTTCTCTGTCTTCTTGGAAAGCCTGAGACCTCTTAAATTTTGCAAAAATCTAACCAACACTTAAAAGCACACTTCAACCTGTTTTAAACAAATGGAGATGATGTCTTACTGTAGAAGAAAGCCTTTTACCTGGGCATTATCCTTGTTTCTCCTCTGAACTTTCCTTTCCTTCCTTTTTCTTTCTTTTCTTTGTCCAAAAGCTTCTTTCGTAAATCCGATTCCATTTCTTTCCCTCAATGCTAAACCCAATTCCATTTCTTTCAACTTGCCTCCCTCTACTCCAATAAGCCCTAATCAGCTATATTCTCTTACTCCAAATCTATAAAGGCCAATTTTCTCCCCAATATTACTCCTTTTAAAAGAAAAAAAGGTTTATCTCTAGGTCTATAGTTTAGATAAATAGTTTATTTTGTATTGGCTGTTAGTATTATTTATGAATATATAGCCAATGTCTAGCAGAAATTTCGATATATGTAATCCATTGACTAATGTGGTAACAGATTAGAAATGATTTTCTGTAGCCACTACAATCAGTATGTTCTATTGAACAGACAAGACTCTTACAACAATTTAACCGCATTTACCCCCTTCTAACTGATGTACTAATGTTATCATGTCCACGTATTTGAATTCTCACTATATATTTTTAAATCTGCGAGCATCATTGTTATTGATTAACACAATCAATATGCATCTATATTTACCTACATCAGTGCCATTTCAAACACATCCTTCCTGCTTTTTCCTATCAGTTTTCTTTTACCTAAAGAACATTCTTGAGTATTTTGTTCTCAAGTTTGGCTTGTCTGAAATATCTTAGTCCCACTTTGATTTTTGAAGGGCATTTTAACGAGCAGGACTCTAGGCTGCCGGTCATTTTCCTTGGGCACTTGGATAGTACTGTTTTTCTGTCCTTGTCGCCCATGTTGCTGTTGAGAGGTCAGCTGTCAGCATCCTTGTGCTCCTTCACCTTCAGCCTGACTTCTTTCTCTAACTGCTTGTAAGGTGTTGTTCCTTGCCTTTATGATATCTCAACATTTTTAAGATGTTTTTTCTTTATTCAATAATTTACTGTGATTTGCCTGGGAATGATTTTCATCATATTTTTTTCCTGCTTGGTGTTTATAGTGATTCTTGAGTTCAGGAACCATTAGCCATTAACTCTTCAAAATTGATTCTCCTCCATTCATTCTTTCCTCTCCTTCTAGGATTCCAACTGTCCGGGTGCCAGGCCTTCTTGTGAACTTTTCACAATATTTCAGGTGTCTCTTATACTTTTTCTATGTTGTGATATATGTCCGTCTCTCCCTGCTTCACACAGGATATTTTCTTCTGATACATCATCTAACTCACTGTCTTTCTTCAGTAAGGTCTAAACTCCTTACTTTTCAGTTTTTAATGTTGTTATTACATGAGAAAGTCATTCTTTTTTTTTTAAGCTTTTTTTTTTTCAGTTTCTGGCTGGCACCCTACTCCTTGAGCCACAGGCGCCACCCAGAAAGTCATTAATTCTTTAAAATTCTTAATTCTTTTTATTCCCACAACATATTGAGCATATTTGTGTAAGTCAGTGATTCTCAACCTTCCTAATGCCGCAACCCTTTAATACAGTTCCTGTGGGTCGTGACAGGTTGAGAACCGCTGGTGTAAGTCCTTGTCTGAACATGCCAACACGTGGATCCCTGGCAGTCTGGTCTGTTATGCGTCTTCTGCTGCGGGTTCATGATGACATGGTCTTGTTATTTTTTTTATCAAAGGCCAGATATTGAGCCGAAAAAAAACTAAAGAAGTAATTTGAGGCTCTAGACAATGTTATTTCCTTTCAAAGAGAATCAATCCCTGTTTGATTCTGGAAAACCGCTAGGGTAGGAGCGCTAGAAATCTTTTTTTTAATTTTTTTTTTAGATCATAATTGTGTACATTAATTCTATCATAGGATACAGTGTGTTGCTTCCATATGCAGTTTGGAAAACTCTCATCCAACTGGCTAACATAGCCATCATGTCTTTCTCATAATTGTTGTGTTAAGACATTGATATTCAACCTTTAGACAAATTCACATGTACCCTAATAGGATAAATCATAGGCGTGATCCCTACAATATCATTCTCTTCAGCTGTTAGAGTGACCTGCATGGTAGGTCATGAGACACACCTCATGCTTTAACATCTACCTCTTAAGATTTAGTGTCTAAGAATAAAAGGCAGGTGACTTTTTTTTTGGAGGGGGGGGAGAGGAGGTTTAAAAAAAATCTATATAATAACATTTATACTTACTGAGTATCTCTGTACCAGATACTTTTTCTAAGTGCATTGCAGTGTATTATTTCATTTAATAGTTTTTAGTAGTTTAATTTAGTAGAGTAAATAAGATTATAAGGTAACCTAGTTGATAGAATTCTTTTGAAATACCTTGAAGAATTTTATAATTTTCTATTTACAGATGAAATTAATATCTAATTATTTCCAGTCATTCCTCACTATTCACTTAGGCAGTCTGTCTCCTTAAGATTTAGATGGATACTTAATTGAATTGCTTAGTGTATTTGGAGTTGATAAAACTAGCATTTCTTTTTTAATTATATAATCCAGATATATAAATGACTCTACATAGGAAATGTGCAGGATACATTTATAGAAAATCTACACAGTCTTACCAAGCAGTATAGAAAAGAAAATTTAAATAGAGTAAAACACAATTTTCCCTAGGTGAGAAGCTGAAATTGATGTCACTTCTTTCCAAATTGATTTATAATTTTAAAACAGTTATGGTATTTCTACAGTTTGTTTGGAGCTTGATAAAGTGATTCTTAAGTTTGTCTTTGAAGCTTTAGTAGTGAGACAGGTTTTTAAATTTTGGAGAAGGCCAGGTGTGGCAGAAGTGAGCACTCCAGGAGGCCAAGGTAGGAGAATCACTTGAGCTCAGGAGTTGGAGACTAGCCTGAGCAAGAGCAAGACCCTGTCTCTACTGAAAAATAGTAGAATTAACCCGGTGTTGTGGCAGGTGCCTGTAGTCCCAGCTGCATGAGAGGTTGAGGCAGGAGGATCACTTGAACCCAGGAGTTTGAGGTTGCTGTGAGCTAGGGTGACATCAGGCACTCTAGGGTCAAAGTGTAGAAGGGATCTGCCTGATGACTTTTGTGAGAAATAAATGTTCCCGCAAAATGTGGCACGTCAGACCGTATTCAAATCCGTGAGATTTTATACCTTTGAAGGGAATTGGTGAAGACTTTGTTATACAATGTGCATTTTCTCAGTTTTCAGTTTATAATTATTTAATTGAACTTCTTGTAGAATATTACTGGGCTGAATTTTTACTGTTTATCAATTGCTTTTTGAATAAAATTAATGATTTAATCACATTTAAATTTTAAATGCACTAAAGGTATTTTTTTGTAAATTTAATAGTGGTGAATAAGATTGTAGGGCAAGTACATAAACTACTTAAAACTTTATATGCCTCAAACATTTTGGCTTGGCACCTGTGGCTCAAATGGCTAAGGCTCCAGCCATATACACCTAAGGTGGCGGGTTTGAATCCAGCCTGGGCTCGCCAAACAACAATGATGACTGCAACCAAAAAATGGCCGGTCGCCTGTGGTCCCAGCTACTTGGGAGGCTGAGGTAGGAGACTCACTTGAGCCCAGGAGTGGGAGGTTGCTGTGAGCTGTGATGCCATAGCACTCTACCCAGAGGGACAGCTTGAGGCTCTGTCTCAAAAAAAAAAAATTTTATAATTTCTCTTTGCATATGCGTGTCATGTGTTCCTTATGTGCTAAGTACTGTGCCAGGTACTGAGGCTGTATTGGGTCTATTTCCCGTCTTTGTGGACTTGATGGATAATTCGGGCAACATTGGGATTTTGTAAGGTCAAGGGAATGAAGTTCAACTAAAAGCTAAAGTCCAGGCTCAGTGCCCGTAGCACAGTGGTTAATGGCACCAGCCACATGCACCAAGGCCAGAGGGTTCAAACCTGGCCCGGGTCTGCCAAACATCAATGACAAATGTAACAAAAAACTAGCCGGTCATTGCGGTGGGTGCCTGTAGTCCCAGCTACTTGGGAGGCTGAGGCAAGAGAACTGCTTAAGCCCAAGAGTTGGAGGTTGCTGTGAGCTGTGATATTACAGCGCTCTACTGAGGGTGAACATAGTGAGACTCAAAAAAAAAAAAAAAGCTAAAGTCCATTGAGTATCTTCTCATGCACTGGAATAAAAAGTTCATAGTCAGGCAAAAATATGATCACTGTTCCTTATTCTCCTCTTGTTTATGTTTTAAACAGTATTTCTCAAACCTGTTTGAGCAAACAGTTTTCTTGTTAATATGTAAGATTCCTTGAAAGACTTGAATTTGTGAGTCACTGGTCTAGCTACTTTTTAAGAAGGAGGAAAACTCAAAGACAGATTTGGATGAAAAACTGAATATGTGCATTTTGGAATGAAAGGAAGTAACTTTTTTTACCCAGTTGAATTTAGTTGAAAATATCTTATTTTAATCATGATTGATAGAAATCTAAATTTGTATGCATTGTTTGTTTATAGCAAGAATATATTTTTAAATGTTACTACTTTTATCCCTTTGAAGTCTTCATTACAACAAATTTTGAGGAAATTCTGTCACATCTATCTACATCATATGTGCACATATTTTAATATGCAGTTTTAAAGATTTCAATGGGATCTTTTTTTTTTTTTTTTTTGCACTGTTCTGTATCTTTTTTTCGGGTTAATTATTTACCTTATCATTCTCTGTCAGTGCATGTAGATCTGCCTTGTTAATTTTTTTGTTTGAGACAGAGTCTGTCTCTGGTGTCCTGAATAGAGTGCTGTCACATTATAGCTCACAGTAACTTAAAGTTCTTGGGCTTAAGCGATCCTCTTGCCTGAATTTTTCTGTTTTTAGTGAAACTGGATCTGACTATTGCTCAGGCTGGTCTTGAACTCTTGAGCTCAAGTGATCCACTCACCTCAGCCTCCCAGAGTGAGAGGATTACAGGTGAGCCACCAAGTCTGTCCTATCTTGTTATTTTTAACCATTACATTGCTAGAATGATGGACATACTTTATTTAAAATTAGGCATTTAGGTTGTTTCCAGATTTTTAGTATTGCCAATAACCCTGCAATAAACATGTCTTGGATATGCATTCTTTTACTTTAAAATAGTCTTTTTCCTTCAGAAAGTTGCTCAATAATTGACTTAAAAGTTCTTTTGTGCTAATGACTGTAATTACTTATTTTGAGTTCTTCCTTATTGGTTTCATGGTATATAATCCTAAACTGTTATAATTGGAATAGTAGTCCTTATGTGAAGAATGCTGTTTAGCTAAAGATGGGATTTTTAAATAGAGACTTAAAACTTAACCTCTTTGGACCTGTGACTTCCTGATGAAGTGATAGCACACAGGCAGAGTATGTTCTAGGTCTGGACGGTCTCCGTTGCAGTGATGGGATTTGCAAGAAGCTGCTTGTCTGCATAGGCTGCTGGAGGACAAGTTCACTTACTTGTTGTTCACTTACTTCACTTGGAAGACACCCCTCGCCATTTAGGGTAAAACTCTATTTTGAGATAGTTGGGATTCATATACATTGTTAAGAAATACTACAGAGTGCATAATGTGAGAGTGTTCAACACATCCCCTGCTCAACTATAACCTAAACCTTATCTCAGAACTGAAAACAAAGTAACCTAAAACTTGTACCCTCATATTAATTTGAAATTAAAAAAAAAAAAGAAATACTACAGAGAGATCCCTTGCACCATTTTCCCAGTAGTAGCATTTTATAAAACTATAGTACTGTATGACAGCCAGATATTGACATTGATATAGCCAGGGGACATTTCATCACCAGAAGCTATCTTTTGTTGACTTCCTATAGCAGTACCCACTTCCCTTCCACCTCTACTCATTCCCTCCTTAATTCCTGTTTTTTTTTTTTTTTTTTTTTGCATTTTTTGGCTGGGGCTGGGTTTGAACCTGCCACCGTTGGTATATGGGGCTGGTGCTCTACTCATTTGAGCCACAGGTGCTGCCTGATTCCTGGTTATTGATACTAATCTATTCTCTGCCTCCAAAATTATGTCATTTGAAGAATGTTCTGGAAATGGAATTATGCATTCACTTTTTGGATTGACTTTTTTTCTGTCAGCATAAGTCTTTGTAGATCCATCCAAGCTGTTGTGTGTATCAGTGGTTCCTTCTGTTTACTGCTGAATAGTATTCCATGGTATGAATGTGCCACATTCCTTGAGTATGATATGTGTCTTGATTTATTTAATTTTTCTTTGATTTCTTTCATTAGTATTTTGTTTTCAAAACAAAAGTCTTGCATATATTTTGGTAGCATTATACCTAAGTAATTTCTTTTTTCATTACTAGGATATAGAGATGCAACTTGAAGAATTTATTAGTTTTAGTGCTTTTTGGGGAAAGAATTTCTTGGAGTTTTATACCTGGATGATTGTGCCGTTTGTAAATAGAAACAGTTTAATTTCTTCCTTGGCGATCTGTATGTCTTTTTTGTTTCTTTTTCTTGCCTTATCATATTGACCAAATAAGGTGTTGAGGCTGGATGTGGTGGCATACATCTCTAATTCCAACACTTTGTAGGGCTGAAGCAGGAGGATTGATTGAGGCCAGATGTTTAAGACCAGCCTGGGCAATATAGTGAGACCTCATATCTTAAAGAAAAAAAAACCCAATACAAAAATTAACCAAGTGTGGTGGTCCATGCCTGTTGTTATAACTGCTTGGGAGGCTGAAGTGGGAGGATCACTTGGGCCTGGGAGTTCAAGGCTGTGGTGAACTATGATTGTGCCAGTGCACTCCAACCTGGGTGACAAGAATAAGATGCTGTCAAATAGATCTTAGAAGGGTCTCTATATGTTTTTTAAACTTTAATCTAAAATAAAATGTTATTCTTTTTAAGATAGAGAAGACTACTTTTGTATTTCAAAACCTTTTTTGGTACTAGATAGTATTAACAACTGCCCATCACCACTCCATGCATTTAACTTTAGATAAGTTAGCATATGTTTAATATATGTAAGCTACTATTATTTTCATTAGATGCCACTTGATAAATTTTGTGGAGCATATTGATACTTTATTCCGGAAAGTACTTTTGTCACAAAGTGAGTTTATATACAGTACCACCTTCTATCTCAAATATCTTCCTACTTCTTAAGCCAGGTTAGAAGTTATTTATGTACTCTATGCACATAGAGTTTTTGGTTGGCCTGTCATATATAATATGGCCTTTAAGTCCGATTTTTAAGTGTAAAGAATCTTTTTTCCAACTTGAGATTAGTTTGTGGATGATGTGGATACCTGGCCTTCTCCTCAGAGCAGTAAATAGAGGTGGCCTAGGGAGTCTGGTTTGTGGACATGCTTTGCTTGAGCTGTTCTAGTTCTGATTTCCTGTGTACAACTGCATGCAGTCAGCCTTCCACATCCTCAGGTTGCACATCTGTGTATTCAGCCAACTGCAGGCCAAAAACATTTGGAAAAACAGAAATTTGCAGTAAAGAATCAATAACAAAAAAAAATACAAACTAAAAAAAGAAAGCCATATAATAGCTTTACATTGTATTAGGCCTTATAAGTAACCTTGAGGTGGTTTAAAGTATATAGAAGGGTATGTGTAGTTCATATGCAGTCACATGTAAGGGACTCGATCCAATGTTTTGGTATCTGAGGGGTTTCCTGGTACCACCCCCTCAGATTCTGAGGGGTGACTGTGTAACATGTCTAGTTTGGGATTACAACAGAAAGAATATGAATGCGCGTAAGTACATGTGTCGTGATGTGTGCATCTATGTTTAAAAGGGAGCGAGCTTTTAAACATGGGGGATGGCTTCTAGAATTTGTAATTTTATGATTATAATTTTAAAATTCTCTTTTGCAAGTGAAATTTGACTTGGTTAGTTAGCGTCTTAGTCATTAGCCTCAGGTCATCAGAATTATATCTTGTTAGGATTAAATCTAACTTTCTTAACATCCAGAGTGTATTTACAACAGTACACTGTGCTAAGAATTTGTCAGTCAGATACTTATAGCTCTTTTGTCACAATTCTGGTTATTTAAAATTTTCTTTCTTTCTTTCTTTTTTTTTTTTTTTTTGAGATAGAGTCTCACTGTGTTGCCCTCAGTACAGTGCTGTGGTGTCGCAGCTCACAGCAACCTCAAACTCTTGGGTTTAAGTTATTCTCTTGCCTCAGCTTCCCAAGTAGTTGGGTCTACAGGCGCCCGCCACAGTGCCCAGCTATTTTTGTTGTTGCTCTTGTTGTCATCACTGTTGTTTAGCAGGCTGTGTGGGGTTCACACCTGCCAGCGCTGGTGCAGGTGGCTGGCGCCCTAACCACTGAGCTATAGGTGCCGAGCCTCTTCTTTTCTTTCATTTTCCTTTTTTCCTTGTCCTGGTCCTTTCTTTTGATACAGTGTCTCTGTTGCCCAGGCTAGGGTGCCATGGCAATATTAGCATAGTTCATAGCAATCTCAAACTCCTGGGTTCAAGCAGTCCTCCTGCCTCAGTCCCAAGTACTTGTATGTAGTTCTTTGTTCTTTTGGACTTGAGTTTCTCCATCCTCCTTTCCATTGCATGTCACATCTCTCTATCCCCTCTGTAGCATGTGACAGTAGTTACGTGACTGAGTTTGGACACATGAAGTAATAGAGTCTCTAGAAAATATTCACTGATTTCAGTGCCAAGTAATCCAGAGTTAAAAATAATATCTATATAGAAGGGTAGCACAATTCATATTTTTTTTACCTCCAAAAAATATTTTTTTAATTTCTGGTTACTATGAAGGTATATACAATTAGGCCACACTGCTTGCATTTGTGACGCGAAGCCAAAGTTATAGCTGTGTCCCTCACCTGGGAAGTGCACCTGCCCCCCGCACATCCTTACTGTGAGGAAGGAATCCCGACCCCCCCCTTCCTTCTTAGATACAATTTAGTTTTTCTCTCATGTGAGCACATTGTTGTTAATCTACAAGTTTCAAATTAGTATTGAGCACAGAGATGCCTGTCTTTCTCCACTTGTGATACTTACAAGAGTATTCTCCAAATCCATCCAAGTTGTAACAAAGGATACAGAGGCTGCATCTTTCTTTATGGCTGAGCAGTATTCCATAGTACCGCGTATACCACGGTTTATCAATGTGTTGAAGGGCACTTGGGTTGGTTCCACATGATGCATTTTAAATTGGGCTGCTGTAAGCATTTGAGGGCCTATGTATGCCCTTACGGTAAAAGCACTTTTTTCTTTTGGGTAGATACCTAGTAATGAGATTGTAAGATCAAATGGAATGTCTACCTTTTGTTCTTTGAGGAAGTCCTAAAAAGCACTTTTGTCTAAATTCACATTTTTAATACTAACACATTTTTAATGGGTGGTGGTATTGATCAGTCCCAGGGGCATGGACCTTGGGATCCAACCGACTGTAGCTTCAAAGAGTTTTATAGAACTTATACAGTTCTTGTCTTCACCAGTCCATTGGGAATAAGTAAAATGCCTTTTGAGACGTTTTGTTTGTTTTTAAGACAGAGTCTCACTCTGTTATCCTGGGTAGAGTGTCATGGCATCATCATAGCTCACATCAGCCTCAAACTCTTGGGCTCACGAGATCCTCTTGTATCACCCTCCCAAGTAATTGGGACTATAGGGCGTGCACCACCATGCCCAGCTAGTTTTTTCTATTTTTAGTAAAGATGGGGTTTTGCTCTGCTTAGACTAGTCTGGTACTCCTGAGCTCAAGCAGTCCAGCCACCTTACCCTCCTGGAGTGTTAGGATTACAGACTTGAGCCACCTCTTGAGGTATTTTAAAGATTGAAGTAGATAATGTGGGTAAAACAGTCTAGCCTGCTATTATTCTACCATTGTAACCTGTGCTTTTTTGCCTTGGAGCTCCTCCTGGCACTGATCCCTGACTCAGGTAGTAAAGGAAGGAGAGACAGGAAGTCTGACCATGTGAGGTGCCCCAATAAAGGATCTATATTATAAATCTAGAATATGGATATTGGGTTTCCTTAAAACAAAGCACACCTACAGGACCTCCAGCTGGAGCACTACATGGGCTGGGTCTGCTGAAAGAATAGTTGGCTGCGGCTGTCTAATCCAATTAGGGATGATCTCTCAGTGTCCAGCCTTGCAGCTGCTGCCCCTCCCCTGCCATTCCTCCTGCTCTCACCCTCCCTTTGAGTGCTTGGTCTGTGGCTACCCCAGAAATCACATGGACTCATAGGCTGCAGCAAATACAGCCTTGTTAATCCCAGGCGTCAGAAGCAAAGTCGCCTAGGTCTACAGATGAGTATTTGATTTCCCCACAAGTTGGCCTTAGGTTTTGTTCATCCTAGTCATTTGGGGCCAGCACCTGTTTGAAGCCAGAAGATTTAGAATGAGGTGAAGGAGACATGGAGGTACACCACTGTTTTTTTGGCTCACGTATCCCAGAGTCAGTATAACTAGCCATTTTGCAAATTGTTCTTACTCTATGGTTTAATTGTTAACCAGAGAGCTTAAAAAAATTTTTTTTTAAAAGGAAAAAAAACCTCTAGATCTTTTTGAACACATTTCTTGATTAAGGAGAAAGCCACTGGATACAGGTCTCCCCATGTGGGCACCACCCCAACTTGTGTTTCTTTCCAGCTGAGTGAAATGACTGCTTTGTGCTCGATTGTGTGTTCAAGGACATGTGGACAAATCCAAAATCTCTAAGCCTATTTCAGTCTTTCCAAATGTTCTGGGTGACCTGGGAACGTAGGTGATCTCAATGATGAGAAACACCACTGTCTCTTTTATTTGCACTGAGGGAAAAACTCCAGGTCAGGTTAGGTATTTTCACTCCTAGGACTTGTTTGGAGTAGTCTGGGAAGAACACTGTGCTCTGGCCAATAACCAGGCTGTGTCTCCGGTCACAAGACGATCAAGCAGGTGCCTGTGCTTGATGAGTTGGGAGGACTGAGACTGGGGTGGCTGGGAAGCCTCTCCTGAAATGTGAAGCCCTTTGCCTGCTTTGTTGCCATCCTAACCTTTGCTTAAGTCATGGACCATGATCCTGATTTAGACATTCCTTACCTCTCTCACCCACTTGAGGATTGCTTAGAGCCTGGGTTCAGGATGGAATGGGCCCTATTCCTGGTTGGTGATGACATTCCCTAAGCCCGCAATGCAGTTTAAATATCTACAAGCGTCCCCCAGGTCTGGCGGCACCCGTTAGTAGTTGGTCATGAGATCTGGGCTGCCTTCGGGCCTGGCACTGGGATGTCAGGGAGTTAAGTGGAGCTTCTCTCCAGCCCCAGCATAGCTCTGGGACTCCAGCATGCTCAGGGCGCATGTGTCTCTGTTGTCATCCTCTCCTGCATCTTTCTGGCTTACAGAACATAGTAAAGACCAGGCATGGTGGCTCATTCCTATAATCCTAACACTGGGAGGCTAAAGTGGGTGGATTGCTTGAGCTCAGGAGTTCGAGACCAGCCTGAGCAAGAATGAGACCCTATTTCTACTTTGAAAAAAAAAAGAAAAAACTAGCTGGACGTTGTGGTGGATGCCTGTAGTCCCAGCTACTGGGGAAGCTGAGGCAAGAGGATCACTTGAGCCCAAGGACTTGAGGTTGCTGTGAGCTATTATGCCATGGCACTCTACCAGGGTGACAGAGTGAGTTGTCTGACTCAAATAAATAAATAAATAAAAATAAAAACAGAATAAAGTTGCCCTCTGCAACTTGACTTTTGTGTGTGACTGTATCAAGGGCTTGGGTAGAAAGTGCCCCCCATAGCCCTCCCACATAAAACATCTTCAGACAAATCCCAAACCCCATATTTACAAAACCACACACCTCAAAGCTGTAAAATTTTCAGGTTGACTAAATCTGGGAGAAGGTGTTAGAATATGAGTAAAGAGAAAATGGTTAAAGAGAGCTGTGCCCTTCCTAATCCAAATGAAAAGCTATCTAACCCTCTCCCCATACCTTTGCTAGAAACCCTAGGTCCTTAGGAAGTGGATATAGAGGTCACTGTTTTTATAGATCTTAAAATAGATGACATCTCACCCTGAGGCGATTTCTTTATCATTTTTTTTTCCTGAGTCCATTTCTAACGAAAGTATGTTCACGTTGGAAGCACTCTTCAGAAACTTCTAGTATTTTCGGTTTAGAAGGAGAGAATTTGGAACTTTTAGCTGGAAGTTCCTGATAGCCACAGGTGTTTGCTTTTTGAATCACTTGCACATACTTTTGTTCCCATGCCTAGAGGCCATTTGTGGTGTGAGAACATTTGACTTGGAATGGGAAAGGGAGGCAGAGGAGAAATGGACGTGATTCTCCAGTCTGTGTCTTCTCCAGGCAGAGTGAGGTTTTCAGTTTGTTCACCATGTTTGACTACAGATTTGCCTCCAGATCTTCAGGCCACGTTCGAGTGATGGGTAGGGATTTTTTTTTTCCCTTTTGTGTTTTTTTTTTTTTTTTTAAGTAACTGGAATAGTGATTGCTGTTAAGTTAATGAAAATTAATTAATGTGGAGTGACCTGCACAGTCCCACACTGTATTTTTTTGTTTTTGTTTTAAGAGACAGACTCTTGCTCTGATGTCTAGGCTGGAGTGCAGTGGCAGTCATAACTCACTACAGCCTCTTCTGGGCTCGAGGGATCCGCCTGCCTTAGCCTCTGGAGTAGCTGTGACTGCAGACATGTACCACCACACTCCGGCTGTCTTAGGCAGCTTTGTGCAGGAGCAGATTCTCAATACATAATGGATAGACTGTTCCCTAGAAGCATCAAATTAGTGCCACTTCCAATGCTAGAAAGGAATCTGCTGGCCAGCATGGGCACCCTGGGTGCCTTGATCCCAGGGTTCAGAGGAGTGTCTTAGAGATGAGGGTGTTAGAGGACGAGGTATAGGTCTGTTCTCAGGTTGGGGGCAGAGGCGGTGTCTTGAATCACGGTTTGGGACCAGTATAAAGTTGGAGGGAAGAGCTATTCTGTTGTCTGCTCAGTCATGAACTCTGTTTCTGTTCTCTTGAGCCCTGTTCCTTCCCAATGTGCTATAGACTTGTTACCAGGATCTGTTAGTATATAACAAACCTCTCTTCCATTAAGGATGTTTAAGGTGTTTGTCTAATATAAGTTATCTTCTTTCAGGAAATCTTTTCCCTGACTGCATGTAAATGACAGCACCTTTGCTGTTTGTGCGGTTTCAGACTGTTTCTATTTGGATTTGATTGGTGCTTCCATCCTGCTAAGCTCGGGGAGGCTTGTGAAGGCCTGTCCACATCCCTGCTCTCCTGGCAGGCCACTCAGCTTGGGGTGAAGGCTGTGCAGAAGCAACTCCAGTGATCTCTGTGTGAGATGTACTTTCTCTCTCCTTTTCTTTTTCTTCTACCTGATACCTTCATGGTTTTCAGCAAAGCAGTGTGCATCACGTTTTGTCTTTATGGTTTCTCCAGGGTTGTTTCTGGCATTCGTTGTGTATTTTAATTGATTAGAGCAAATAAAGAATTTTTATGTCCAGCAGTCAAAAATTCATTTCTCTGACTTTTAACTTAGAAAGCAGTTTTATAGTGGCTTATTTCTTTTTTTCAGGAGTTTTTAAAAATAGGCAGTGCTCCTGACAGAGAACACCTGGGCTCATGGCTCAGAGCTCACTTTCCTGTTCATTTACCTTTCTGTAAAATGGAAAGACAAACAAACAAACCCTTAAACTTAACTCACATTGAGATTGCCAACTTTTTCCTTTGTGCGTAAGTAGTTATATTATTTCTAGGTTGTGCCTTCTTTATTTATCTTTGAAAGAAAAAAAACCCTTACAGTGTTCACAAGAACACATTGTTCTAGGCTGTGCAATTGTGCCCATGATGTTTTTTTCCCATCTGAACCATGGGAATGATAAGGTTAGTGTCAGCTGGCTGGCCTCCTCCTCCTTCTTTTTTTTAAGTGCACGTGACAGCAACCTTAATTTATACCATAATTGTTTTCCTTAGTATGTTCTTCAAAAAAAATCAAATGTCAAATTCCAGCTTCTATGACAGAGATCTTTGCTATTCCTCTGCTCACCACTTCCCTGCTCCTAACTGCCAGTCCTCCCCTAGGAGGAAGAAGTTGGCTTTTATTGGAAAATTAAAAATATTGTGCCTTACAAAGAAGGTGATGTGCCATTTCTTAAATGTAATTATATGCAATAATGACTTTTGAAGTGGACCTTTAAAATTTTGCTGTTGAACCTTTATGGAGGAGTTTTCCAAATGGGATGATAATCTTAATAGTTTAATAAGGGGGAAAAATCAGCCTATATAGGGCTTAAATTCTATGATGATGTCAGGAAACCCAGGGTCCCTTTCATGACCTTGGGAGGGTACTCTGCTTGGGTAAGAGTCCTGTTGGAAGGAGATGGTTCAAGAATAAGGGGTTTCTTGGTGCTCAGAGGAAAAAGGAAGTCTGTACACTGAAAAGGGGCCTGATTTGCTTGGGGTGTACTCCATCCGCCAACACTTAACGTGTGTGACTTAGCCAAAGGACATATACGTTAACCGTTCTGTTTCTTTGTAGTTTGCGTTCCAGGACTTTGCCCTGTGAGGATTTCTATGAACAAAAGCTATGGCTTTGTTCCACTGGGTTTGGGAAGGAGCCAAAGCAGGTGCTAGAAGGAAGAACGTGTCAGCAGTGCAGGAGGCATTGTGCCTGGTCATCTCATTGTGGGAGATGGCACAGCCTATCTCGCATTTTGGGGTACCGTATGTGCATGGCCAGAGGAGTTTTATTTAAAATGAAGTGGGCCCCCAGGCTACCTGTATCCTTGCCTGAAAAGGTCATTACTTTTTTGTTGTTGTTGTTGAATGAGCTATCAGTGGTGATTTTCTCCTCCCCATTTTTATAGGTGATTGGTCTCTCCATAGGGCGCAGAAACAGCCCCCTGTTTGTGTACACAGAAGATACCATAACCTGTATGTTAACACATCTGGAGCAGCTTGTCTCATAGGCCCAGTGCACCTTGCAGGGGTCTTACAGTGTAATGGTGGACAGGAAGACAGTCTGGGAATGGTGGTGCTGGGCCACCAGCTTGTTTTGGAGCTGTAACCTCAGGGTCTTGCGGCTTTTATTGTCAGAGAGCCGTCTGGGCTCCCTTGTCTCTTCCCACTACAGATCCATCTACCTCTATGCCCTGAGGTGGGAGGACTATATAGAAAGCAGAGAAAAAAGGTCAACCAGAGTCTCCTCACAGAAATAAGAGGGAAAAAGCAATTAATGGCATTAAAACTAAGTGCATATACAACTTCTGTTGTCTTATAAAAACCTAGTTTTCTCTCTTTTATTTTTCTTTCACTTTATGTGAATCATTTGGTCAGGATAATCAAATGATGCAGTTCCTACTATGCTTGCTGAATTATTATATAGTCAGTTCACTTGCCTTACAGTACTTAAAGCAAAAGCAGAAGTTTATACTTATTAATCATAAAGAAAAGGTAATCTTCCTTATTCTCTTGTCCTGTTGTGAGATGCCTCCTATCCAGGAAGGCCAGGAAGCTGTAGTTGTACACAAAGTAAAACTGTCCCTAACTCTTCATTAGACTGAAGCTTGTCCCCAAACTTCCTTTACAGAAGTTTTCATAGCTGCTAGTTCATCCTCAGAGGGTCTGATGATGATGATGGATTCTTAGAAATTATTTCGCATTGTCTGAT
The DNA here is from genome assembly GCA_963574575.1 of Galagoides demidoff. Classification (NCBI taxonomy): domain Eukaryota; kingdom Metazoa; phylum Chordata; class Mammalia; order Primates; family Galagidae; genus Galagoides; species Galagoides demidoff. Next base: position 56,925 of record CAUYQV010026451.1, on the reverse strand, counting down.
AAGTTATTGACTGATAAATATTATTTTTTATTAAATCATAACTTTGTACATTGATGCATTTATTATGGGGTTCAGGGTACTGCCTTGATATACAATGTGAAATGCTTACATTGAATAACTGATAAATTTTGAGACGCATTCTTTAAGTGCCTAAATCCTATTCTTATGGTGCCATGAAGACCTTATGGGTGTTGTTACCCTTGTCAAATACAACAAATGTATGGATATTCTGTATCTCGAAGATTTAACAACTAACTTACTGTGTATCTTTTCCTCTAGTATTTAATTTTTAACTTAATTTATTAAGGGACTTACTTTTGTATTAAATTTTATTCATAAAAGGATAAAGTTGAGATGATTTATGATCTGTACAAATGGATTATAATCCTGTGTAATGTGTGACCCATTGGTATCGCAGATGGGCAAGTCATTTCACCATCTGATAAAAAGGGATAAAGCTCAGAAACCATATGCCAGCCGTAAGAAGGCCATTACAAAAGGCCATGTATTCTCTCATTCTGTTTTAAGTTGCTAGTTGGTCAGAATGCTCTGTTACTAAAAAAGGCTGAACATATTTTAGTAAATAGAGTTACAGTGTTACAAGATGAATTTCACAGGTAAATGCTGTGTGGTTAATGCATAATCATTACTGTGTTGCATGGCAGTAGAGGGTAGAACATTATTCACGCAGTTTCAGTGGTCTGGTTTGGAAGAGGAGAATCAGAAGATGGAAGGAAAGGCATTAATGCAGAGTCAAAATCTACTGTAATATCCTCCAGTACACAGTCCAATACAGAGTCTAACCTGGCAGATTATGAGGGTGGGAAGGGGTTGGACAGGGTGGCTCAGGATAATTCTGCCCTATCATAGGGCCAAGCAGGCAGTTATGAGAAAAATCTTATTTCCCCTCTCTATTACCTTAAAAATCCCCAGATTCACTTCATGTAGACTACTTGAGTCAGATTGCCCTTCCTTAACATTAAGTTTTAGGTATGAAAGGGTGAAAGCTGTCTTCTCAAAAAACACATTTATTTGCTAATCCTAATGAGTAATTAATTGATAGAGTAGGATGGAGTCACAGCAGCTCAACCCTGTGATCCCAGCACTCTTGGAGGCCCAGGTAGGAAGATCTCTTGAGCTCAGGAGTTGGAGACCAGTCTGAGCAAGAGTGAGACTCTGGTCTCTACTAAAAATAGGAAAATTACCTGGTGTCATGGCAGACACCTGTGGTTTTGGCTGCTTGAGAGGTTGAGGCAGGGGTTAGCAACTTGACTGAAGTTGCTATAAACTTGGTTGACACCATGGCACTCTACCTGGGTGGCAGAGTGAGCCTGTCTCTCAAACAGACAAAATGATAGAGTATTGTATGTGCTGGGGAAATGAAGTCCAGGCCCACAAGCGGTGGCTGCTTATTTAGATGAGAGGGGAAGAGGACTGACACCCAAGTACTTAATGTACCTTTATCATGATGTGAACTTTGCATTTGCAAGGCATTTTCTCACATCTGGATAAATCTGAAGCGCCCTCATAGAGATTTCAGAGTGAGATTCATCTCAGGAAATAAAGACAAATCAGCAAAATCTTTTCTATTTTAAAAATGTGCTTTTAAATTTGTTATGAATTTATTTGTTTGGAAAGAAGTTTTTAAAAATCAAAACTGTCAATCTGTGGCCACTGCCTTCAAAGAACAAATGGGGGGCCAGTTGCTATCTAGGTTATTACCACTTTGAGGGGATCATGACTGGTCTAAATTATGGGATCATTTCATATATGTTTTATATTTTCACTCCAGTCTTTTAAATTAATATCCATAGGTGTAGGTGGGAAGAGGCCAAACCCTTAAAGTCCAAACTTTGATTCCTCTAATTATCATTCATCTCCTTGACTTCATTATGTTTTCCTTTTGGAAAAGCTACTTTAATCTTTGGATATTTTGTACTCAGATTCTGGGCCTATACAAAAATGTTTTGGTTCAGTAAGTGTTGATATTCTGTTATGGGCTGCCTTCTGTGAGAGTCCAAATACAGATTTGAGTTCAACAGGCTTTTGAACTGGATGTTTCCACGTGCTGAAACTCTGTAAACACGTGTAGCTTTGTCTGCCATTGTATATTGCTCTGTTGATTTTTTTTTTCTTTGCCCCTCCTGAAAAACTCTGGCCTGTTCTCTGCTGATACAAAGGCTGGTCTGTTCCCTGAAGTCACTACAGGAGAATCTCTAGGGCATGGGTACTATTAGATATTACTATCTGTGAAGTCTCTCCAAAATCTCTTGCAGCAAATCATAAAATTCCAGTAAGAGTTCTGTTTTGTATGAATTTTCTTTTTCTTCTGTCTTCTTTTCTCTTCGCTCTTTCTTTTTTGAGACAGAGTGTCAGAGTGCTGCAGTATCGTTGTAGCTCACTTTAACCTCTAATTCCTGGATTCAGGTGATCCTCCTGCCTCAGCTTCCCAGGTAGCTGATACTATGGGTGCCCCATGATGCCTGCCCAATTTTTATGTTTTTAGTAGAGACGGGGGTCTCACTTTAGCTCGGGCTGGTCTGGAACTCCTCAACTCAAGGGATACTCTCACTTCAGCCTCCCACAGTGCTAGGATTACAGGGGCAAGCCACCACACCTGGCCTTACATGATGTTTGTCAAAAAGAATAAGTGTTTATAGTCCAGGTGTGGTGGTGCACTTCTGTAATCCTAGCATTCTGAGAGGCTGAGGTGGATGGATTGCTTGAGCTCAGGAGTTCAAGACCACCCTGAGCAAGAGTGAGATCCCATCTCTACTAGACATAGAAAAAATCACCCAAGCGTTATGTGGCAGGTACCAGTCCCAGCTACTCAGAAGGCTGATGCAAGAGGATAGGTGGAGCCCAAGAGTTTGACATTGCTGTGTGCTATGATGCCATGGCCCTCTACCCTGGGTGACAGAGATTCTGTCTCAAAGAAGGAAAAAAGTGTTTTTTAGATTCGGTTGTCAACATTGTAGATGTGAAAATTAACAGATAGCAAAATATCTCCCTTTTAGAATAGGAAAATAAGTACTTTTAAAATAGTTTTATCAATAAATCCATTTTAAAAGCATTTTTGAGTCTTTGTAATGAAAGTGGAGGCAGTATATAGCGTTTCAGGGTTTGTGGGAATCCAGCTTATATCCAGTCAAGTGCTCTTGTTACCACTGGCATAGGAGGGCTCAGTCCTGCCCTTTAAGTCAATCACAGACTCAAGTTTCTCCTAGCTTTACCAGCAGTCACAGTGCATCTTATTTAAAAAGAAAAGAGACTACATTCCAATGTTTCTCTATATGAAAACATAGGAGAAGCTAGCCTGTTAAAGTGGCAGTTTAAATGTTGTTATTTTGACAGAAATATTAGTAAATATGTCATATTATCTCTTGCTAAATATTTATAGTCTATAATGTATGCTCTGATGCAAAATATTTCATGAAAGAAATATTCTTTTGCCTCATATCTCTTTCACCATCTTGACATTAATCTGTAATTTATACCCAGAGGTTTGTAGGAAAAACATCTTATTAGGACCCTTTTATTTCAGCAAAAATAAAACCCCATGCTAAGAGGAATACCTTTGAATTTCTGGAGTCCTTAGAGATGGAATATTCTGAAATACATGCATCCATTTTTTTGCTGTGGTTTAAATAGCTTCGTTTTTGCAAAAAGGCACAAAATGAAGGTGATTTTAAATTTAAAAATCTTAGTTTTTGATCTGAAGCAGGACGCACAGTGGTATGGTACCAGATCTCAGTACTCTGCCGTGACGATGGCAAGCACTGTCTGCATTCAAATTGGGAAGGGAAATACTGGTTGAAAATGGCAGTGTCTTCTGAGTTCAGCCCTGGAATGGAAGGATACTGTTCTGCAGCTGTGGTTTTCTGAGATGTCATAGACCAAATATGCTTCTCCAGCTCACATAGAAGTATCAGTCTAGACTTTCTGAGTTTTGGATTCATGGCTGTAGTTTTGGCTTTTATTAGATGGCTCTCAAAGGTACATTTCAGGTGGACATTGATTTCATGCCAACTGTCAGAGATGATTTTCTGTGAGAATGGATGGGTGTATAGGAGATGTTCTGTATCAGAGAACAGATGTTGTCCACAGTGGTGCTCAGATTGCTCAGTGTGAGAAGGAGAAGCCGAGATGAGAGAAAGAAAGCTGCCTCCCATGTAGCTCAGATAATGGCATAATGATTCTCCATGATGGTCCTTTTACTGTTTTTATTTACAAAATGGACTTATAAGTTAATCAGTGAGCAAACCATCTCCATTAGGCAAGTGACATTCTGATTTGTCTGTGTAAAATTCCATTTCCCAAGTAATGTGCTCCACAGCATTTTTACGTACAACTATTGGGAACTGCTGTACAAATGTTTGCTGTTATTTGGTTGCAACAAAATCAGTAATGAATTTCAAAATGGAATAATTTCAGAGCCCTTCATTTGCAGTGGTTTAGGAAACACTTAAAATACCAAGTGATCTTAATTCAGTGCAAGCTTTCTAACTGGAAAATGTGTGCCTGGTTATCCTCCTGAAGCAGTAATCTCTTGCCATTTAACCCTCATTGTTTTTCAGGCTTGAGTCTTCAGTGTTGTTTTGTAGACTTTAGCACATTCCTACGTGTAGTCTTTGACACATACGCATGTGTACACACGTACACTGACTCTCTGAGCTTCCACTGGATCACTTACCTTTGCATTGTTCTGTTTGGACCAGAAGGCGTGAGAATTTCAACCTTACTCTCACTGTGTATCATCAGCTCAAGAAAGAAGCTGGACTTGCTGATGGATATGTAACCACTAAGTTCTATCCATAACGTTTAAACCTCAAATCTGTAAGCAAGTAAGTGGGAACATAAAGATTTGACTTTACAGCAGTGGTAGATTGTGTAAGAAAAGCTAACTGGTTAAGTTTTTCTTTAAAGTTCAAAACAGGGGTGAAAGGGAAGGAGGGAAAAGATTTATTAGGAAGATTACATACTATATTATTTTAATGTAACCTTCTAGACTTGGATTAAGCAGTCATGTATTTTTTTTTCTTAAGATGCATTCACATGTTGAAAACTTAATACACATATGGTTATATTCGCATTATTATGTATTTCTTAAAAAATCTAATAACTTTAACAAACCCATTTACAAATGCTGTTATCTGAGAATGGCAACTCCTAGGTGGTATATGCCAAATAGTGTATTTGTGGGTTACACCCCTTTGTTGGTGTCTATGCTTTCTTCCCAGGAATTTGAGACACCTGTGTAAATTACCTGCTGGCAAACAAAATAGCTAAATCACCACTAAGATTTATAATATACTTTGAGAATCTCTAAAACATTGACAGTGTTGATATCTAGTGCCTACACACCTCTCTAGTATGGCTCGTAAGCATCTCTGCCCTGTGGGCAGGCTCTGTTCTGTCTGCTGATCCCAGGTGGCAGCTCTGTGTCTCTGAGCACCTACAAACACCCAGACATGTAGAGAGGCTTCTCTGTAGGAGGAGAGTAGCCAGCAGGGGTCACAGACTGTGTGGGCCCTGTTCAGGGGGAACCCATGACAGCAGATGTGCACTGCCTGTGTGTCTCGGGGGGTTAGGAAAGTCGTACGGTAAAGATGCCTGGAGGGGTTGGGGGGGGCGGTGTTATTTGGGTTTGCTTATTAGTTTGTTGTAAAAGCCCAGCTTTTCATCCTTGGGAAAAAAATTTAGCCAAATTGAGAGGGTCACCTTCCAGGGATGTTGCAGAATCAAGAACTCAGTGGCAAACTATTTCTTCAGCAAAATGCTCACTGAGCCCCTGACCTGTGCCAGGTTCTCTTCTTAAGCTTAGAATCCTACAGGGAACAAAAAAGACAAAGGTCCTGTGGTCCTGCAATTACCGTTCTCACAGGAACACCTGTGTCGATCACATAGGTGAGCTCTCTGGTGTCTGTGCACCCTGAATCTGCAGTCTGTGTAGCTAACAAGGTCTCGTGCATGACTTGTGTTGGTGATTTTAATCTGGGTTTCCCTGCAGCAGTTATTGCTTTCTAACATAACGTTAAATTTACTCAGTAATTGTGTCCTGTATATATTCTTATTCTCGCTTACACACAAACAAATAATAAGCTTTACAAGGGCAGAAACTTTACCTTGTTTTGCTCTGTCTTACTCATGTATCTCAAGCACTGGGAGCAGCCTGGCACAGCAGAGGCTCAGTAAATGTTTGTTGAACACGTGTTCACACCAGATTTGTTTGAACGCTCTCACTTTGGATTCCTGTGGGAGTTCAGAGTGTAGGTCTAGCTCTAAAAGCCACGGTCCTGGGGGGGGTCTTGGGTGCTGAGCTTGTTTCCACCTTGTTTTCAGGGTTTTGGTGTTTGAGTTGGCCTACACGTTCCTGGTGGCTTCCCTCTGCCCTATGTGGGGAGCAGAACTCTCTGTACACAGAGGCATAGTCTGTGGATATTTTGTGGTTCCTGCCTTCCCCCACAGATAGCAGCAGTACTACTAAATGCCACACCTGTTTCTCAGTGGCATTGTGGGGTGACTTTTCCTCTTGAGGAAGTCACCTGGTGTCTTTGCTTCATAGGGAAATGCACCTGAAGTTTGGGGAGTGCAACATTGGCCCCTGCACTTCAGTCAGAGTGCTGCTTTAGAGCTACATCTCCTGGGAAGCTGTGATGACTGCTTTAAAGCCCATTCAGGGGGAAGGTAAACCTCATGCCCGGGTGTTTGGACAGTTAACACTGCGTGGGGACTGTTGGCTGTGCATATAGTTGTTCATATGTGATGACAGATGTCAGACTGTTATTTAGTAACTTAGATTTGTTTTCCTTTGCGTAAAAGCAATCTCTAGAGTCTTAAGTGCTTCCACCAGGTCGGAGAGAGACCTGATCAGTAGGTGAAGCCTCTTAAGGTGCCCAAGGCTTTCCATCAAAAGGGAACCTGCAGGGTCTGTGTTGCCCTGGGGTGAGCAGAAGCCTCCCAAGCCCTCTCCCAGCTCTGGGCTTTTAGTTTTTAAAGAATATCAGTATATACTCTGCCATTTATCCAACAAGCATAGATGAGTGTTGTATTGTACTGACTTAGCCATTGGGGATACAGAGATAAACAAAGCCTGGTCCACACTGGCATGCAAACATTCTCATTGTAGAAACAGACAACAAACAAATAAACAGGTTAATAGCATCAGACATTGCTAAGTACTATGAAGAAAACCATACGGACTCTCTGATTGGGGTGGGCATGAGGTTGGGTTTTCTGAGGAGGGGACATTTGCTCTGAAAACATGAGTCAGCCACGAGAGGATGTGAGGAGGCTCCAGCATAGGAAAGATCTCCATGCTGGGTCATTTAGTCACTCCACAAACATTTTGTCAGTACCTACTCTATGCCAGGCACTGTTGCTGGTCTTGGGAATATGGCAGTAGACAAAACAAGACTTCTGGGCTCAGCACCCATAGCTCAGTGAGTAGGGCGCCAGCCACATACCCAAAGCTGTTGGGTTTGAGCCTGGCCCAGGCCTGCTAAACAACAATGACAACTGCAACCAAAAAGTAGCTGGGCATGTGGTGGGTGCCTGTAGTCCCAGCTACTTGGGCGGCTGAGGCAAGAGAATCGCTTAAGCCCTAAAGTTTGAGGTTACCGTGAGCTATGATGCTAAGGCACCTTACCGAGGGTGACATAGTGAGACTCTGTTTCAAAACAAAACAAAAAAAACAAAGCCTCTGCCTTCATGGAGCTTTTGTTAAAATAGGAAAGGGGGATGGGAGGGCTGTGTTGTAGATGGGCTTTATGGCGGGTAGTGGGTGCTTTCTTTTTTTGGGTGCTTTCTGATGTAGGATGTTCCAAGGTCTCTAATGAGGAGGGGGCATGAGTATCCTAGTGTGTATTTTGTCATTCTTTAGTGAAGTTGCCATGTCTTTGGGTAACCATGCCCAGACCCCAGGCTATAGGAAATGTTTAGGAATGGGACCGGAGAATATTTAAAATCTTACTAAGTCGGTGTCCACTATATAATTCATGTAACCCCCTCCTCCTGTTAGCCCCTCAAAAATGATGATGATATGTTTTCTTTACCTGTAAAGTATGTTCATGTTTACAGAAAATTCACTAAGAAACAAGACCTGAGTATCTTTTCATAAGAGCTTTCACATAGTGTCTGGAAGGTCAGAGACAAGTTTAAAAACAAAACAAAAAACTAAACTGTGCATTCCAGTCTGCAGTCCCCAGAATCTATAGGTAATCTTCTTTATAAAGCTTGGCATAATTCCTGTAAGTCTTGTTTATTTTGCTCCCAGCTTGTTATCTTGACACTTTGCCTTTGAAGAGGTTGTAATAGGATTATTGTGGTTTAATCACAGACTATGCATTTTACAAGATTCATTTGGTATCTCCAGATTATTTTTTGTTTCTTTGGCTGTCTATGGACAGAGGTAGGGGGAGGGGGAAGAGGCCTTTGTTCTGGCAGAGAATGGTTAGAAATTCATGTTTACTTACCAAAGGAGGAAGTCAAAGGCTGCTGTTACCATCCTCAAATGTCTGGTCCCCAGCATTGAGGAGCAGGATGAAATGGTGGTGTTGAAGATGTTCTCTGGAAACAGCAGGCTTTCCTCTCCAAGCCCCCTGCCAGATTTCGAAGCCCTATTCGTGTTTTGCCAGTGTTGAGAGGGGAACAGTTAATAGCTTGATCATCTTGTCTCTGAAGAGAAATTGTATCTCCATTCACCAGAAGACAGCTCTGGTATTAGGACAACAAGGGTGGTTTTATTTCCCTCTTCCCTCCCTGTGCTCTGTTCTTATGTAATTCTCACATGAAAACCATTCCTGGTAAATTAGAACATGCTCTTGTGTTCAGGGCCTGTTTTAAAGATGGGTGCTGAGTCTTAAAAGTTTGATAGCCTCTCATTTGTCATAGTGATGTCTGAAGTTTCTGAGGACTTTGTGCTTTACAGAGCTTGTTCCCGCATCAAAACCAGCCTCCCCCAGCCCTCCCAGGTGGGGGGAGGAAGATGCTGGGCTGGGAGGTCAGCCGTGGGAAAAGGGAGTGCACCAGAGAGGACTTTTGCCAGGGTGAAGCATATTGATAGTTGTTTTTTTCATAAACTGGAAAAAAATGTTAAGAATTAAAACTGTCCATTGTCATGATTTCTAACAGGCCATATAAAGTTTGCAGATGGGGGTGTCAATGGCAAAGAAGTCATACTCTGTATGATAAGCTAAGGAGGCTTATTCTGAGCCAAATTTGAGGACCATGCCCTGCACACACAAGAAGGCTTGAGCAAGTGGGCTCATGGTGGTGGGTTCCACGTTGGTTTTATACATTTTAGAGAGACAGGAATTACAGGTGAGGTCATAAATCAGTGTGTGGAACACATACATTGGTTTGGCCCCAAACAGCAGCATGTTTGGAAGCCAGAGCTTACAGGTTATAGGTGGTTTGAAGATTCTTTAGCAGGCAATTGGCTGAAGGGTTAGGTTCTGTCTAGAAGACCAAGAGTCAGTGAAAAGGAATGCTTAAGATAAAGGGTCTGTTAATCAGAGACAAAGTATATTGAGGACCTTCAGGCAGGTCTTGAATATAGTCTTAGGCCTGTGTTTGTTGTTATTGTTGAGACAGAGTCCCACCCTGTGCCCTGAGCAGAGTGCAACAGCGTCATAGCTCACTGCAACCCCAGACTGGGCTGTGGGTATCCTGCTGCCTCAGCCTCTGGGATTTTAGGTGCTCACTGCGGCACCCAGCTGTGTTTTTCCATTTTTTTAGGAGTCAGGGTCTCACTCTTGCCCTGTCAAGTCTCGAACTCCTGAGCTCAAGCAATTCTCCCTCCTCAGCCCTCCCACAATGCTGGGATTACAGGCGTGAGCCTCAGGACTGTTAATGAGTCACAGAGGACATCTCTAAGAAGGGGAGGGAGGCATGAGGAGGCAAGTCTCATCTCCTTTCTTGTGGCCAGCAACTTAGTTTTAGGGATCTCCCTGGCCAAGAGGAGGTTCAGTCAGTCAGTCTGGGGGGAGCCTTAAGATTTTATTTTAGTTCACAATAGTATCAATTTAAAAAATCCATCTCTTTGGGAATCGTGCTGCTGCCTCCCTCCCAATTTGACAATATTGAAAATAAACCAGCAGCCACCATTTTACTAAGAAAGAAGCAGCTTTAATTAAAAAATAATAAAAGAAAATGACAGGGAGGTAAAAGGTCCGGAGTGTGACTCAGCAGATGGGAATTCCCTTAACAACACGCTGGGTATTGCCATCAGAAGCTGCTGCAGAAAAACAGCTCTCTGCCTGTTTGGGTTACAGACCAGAAGACCGAAAAAACACTGCCGCAAACTTCCCAAGAGGAGGCATACTCGGTGGTGGTATCTGAGCAATGCTCTTTGTTTCGATTGTTTTCTCTCTGTCTTGGAAATGCGGACACAAATCCAGTCCTGCTCCTGCAGCTGCTGGGGCAAAGCAGCTTTTTATGAATGAGGCCCAGAAGGGGGAGGGGAGGGCTTGAGTTACACCAGCGGTTGGGTAATATGGTCCATTCACTCGCAGCCATGTAGCCCAGGCTTTATTTTGAAGGATATTGTTCATTTTTGGCAATTCAGATGAGACTTTTTCTCCCCTCTGCAACTGTTGATAAGATGGAACACTACATGTGTGTGTGCACTGTGTTCTGTGTGTTTGTATGTTCTATGGTGTGCTGTGTTTGTGTGTTATTTGTGTGTACTGTATTTTCTGTGTGTGCCGTGTGTATATGCTATGTTCTGTGTGTGTGGTGTGTGTATGCTGTTTTGTGTGTTCTCCGTGTGAGGTGTGTGTATGCTGTGTGTGTATGCTGTGTTGTGTGTGTGTTCTCTGTGTGCTCTGTGTGTGCTGTGTTGTGTGTGTGTTCTCTGTGGGCAGTGTGTGTATGCTGTTTTGTGTGTTCTCTGTGTGAGGTGTGTGTATGCTGTGTTGTGTGTGTTTTCTCTGTGTGCTGTGTGTGTATGCTGTGTTGTGTGTGTTCTCTGTGTGTGCTGTCTGTGCTGTGTGTTCTGTGTCTGCTGTATCGTTTGTGTGCTGTGTGTATGCGATGTTCTGTGTGGGTGTGTGTCTGTGTGCTCATTTAGTTGAGGGAAACGATAGAAGAGGTGAACTGGGAGAACGGAGGACCTTACCATCCTTGGGGGCCCTGATTACTTTTCCCTCCCTCACCACCTAAGAGGAGAGGAGGTGGGGGCCCTCTACTTGGCCCTCAGAGTCCTGGGAGCCTTGATAGTAGAGCTCCGGTTGAGCAAGGTGACTTTGACCTGGGGTCTGCCTATGCCAGCTCTCCTGCCCTGGTCCCTTGTCCTGCTCCCAGCAGGTGGCTCTTCATTTGTGCCCCTTGAGGCTTCATTGTTGTGGCTACCAAAACCTGAACTGGAAGCCCTATGACAATGCCGGTCCCTTCCCCACCACTGCTTCCTGCTGGGAACAGAACAAAGAGAGCAGGCATCATCTTGGGCATAAATGAACCTCTATCAAAACAAACACCCAGAGAGAGAGGCGGCTTGGTTACAGCTGCCTGAGTGAGCCCCTACACCAGGCCTCACTCCTCACAAAGAGTGCTTTCACGCTCAGAAGAGGCCTTTTCCTGAGTGTCACACTGTGTACAGAGAGCAAAGTGCCCCCCACTCAAAACAGAGTGAACCTCAGAGGATTTGTCCATCCATACCACCCCCAAATTGGAAATGCAAGGTTTGTTCCTTGAGTGCTTTTTGTGGAAGACAACTCTCCACTGGGCCTAATAGCTGTGTTCATATGGAGTATAATTTTATTTTCTGGTTGTGCAGCCAAAGAGGTTAAGAATTGCCTCCTCCAAGGTAGACTTGGAGGTAGAGTGAACGAGGATGACACTGGCTTTTTTGCTCCAGCATTTAAATAGGATGACACTTCTTTCCTTCACTGCTAGCAACAAACAGCTACTTTGAAGACAACCTAAGGCCTCATTGTCACAAACGGGAATATTCAGATAATTACCGATAGACTGAGGGCCTTTCTTTTGCTGTCTGTGTTATGATGTTGTATAAACACATCTGTGGCATCATGTCCCAGCAGGGGTGTAGGGCTCACCACTGCACACCTTCCTGGTGGCCTTGGTTGTTACCTGTGTATCCCCTCTGTTGTAGGCAAGGCCAGTATGAGCTAGGTTTTCTTACCATAAGAGGAAAGGTGAAATTAGTTGTTAGTCATTTCATTGCCTTTAAACTAGTGGTTCTCAACCTTTCTAATGCCACGGCCCTTTAATACAGTTTCTGTGGGTCATGACCCACAGGTTGAGAACCGCTGTATTAAACCAAAGGAAGGTATGAGAGGGAGGGAGTGCACTGAGGACTTGATAGCTGTCTATGGCTTATCTTGGATCCTGATGGTCAAGTCACTCTTTTCAGATAATAGCTAACATGATGCCACTACGTCCAGTGTGCAGACAGCATGAGCTACACCCACATGTGTGTGTCAGCTCCAGGTACAGTGATGGCTTGGACCTTGGAGGCTGGTTGGGGTTCTGGTTAGGAAAAAAGCTATGGTGTGCTGGTGCAGGGTATGGTGGCAGGTTCTCAAACATTGTTCCACCCTTGCTGTCTTTCCGCACAAGAGGTCACTTAAAACCATCTCAGTAGAAGGAGCTGGATTGCCCCGTGCTTATGTTGCCAGTAGGGTAGCAGCTGTAGCTTCTCCATTCTGAAAGATTGCTAGAAAATGGAAGAGGGAGGGATGAATAAGGAGTGGACTTTGGGACTTGAGGAAGGTTTCTGGTTTAGGGGTGGGAGTTTGCCGGGATTAGACTGAGAAAGCCAGAACTGTCAAGAGTTTCAGAGATATTTTTATTATCAGCAACTTTTTGGAGCAAAGTGTATAACAGGCTACAAGGGTCACTTATATGAACAAATTCACATCTGTACAATACATCCAGTTGTGACTGTATATGTCTACATGTGTAATTTTATTGTCTAGTATTTTTGCTTGAGTTGATTTCCAAGTAATTGAAGCTTACTAATCAAAACACAAGATATTTAAAAATTTCATCTTGTTATTGACAGTACTTTTCTGTCTTTAATAATGGATCATTTTTTTGATAACCCTGGGCACTATTTTGAAACTTGGCACTTCAGAATTTGTTGACATATAGGGCTCTGATTTTTCTAAAATTAAAACAGCTTTTGACGTCCATGCACGTGTGTATTTAATACTTTTTTGTATGCTTTCTGTATCATAAATTCTGACCTTAGGCTAAGTAGCTCTCGGTATAATTTGTATCTGTAAATTTCTGTCAGTGATTTTCCATGTTGCTCAGAGGACTTTTGTGATTGTGTTGAAGTTGGCATCAGGTTCCAGTTGTTTTCATAGTTGAGATACTAGAATCCTCTCCATCAGATACATGGAGCTGTAAACACATACTTGCATGTGAACTGCAAAAGGGAAAGACGGTTTTAGATTTTGAGTGACTTTAGTTAACATTATTTTCTATTTTCTCTTGTACATCAGTGATCTTAAGTGAGTCATACATTAAGAATTTCTGGTTCCTTTCTCTTACTTTTCTTAGAACTCTATGTTTTCCTAGATAGGAGTTGTGCTTCTAAGCATGAAAAGTAAATGTAATATGTAAAGTTCTCCTGGTAATTGGCTGTTTCCATTTTAGGTTGACATTGAACTAGTGATTTTTTAATTATAGCTGACTTGAAATACTAAAAGTGGTTTCCTGTTTTTTTTTTTTTAAGCTGGATTCAGTAACTTGAAGGTAATTAAAAATGTACAGATCTCAGTAATGTTCAGTCATGTCTCACAGGGAAATATTGTGAGAAACGCATCAATAGATGATTTTGTCAAGACCGTCTTGAGCAACGTAGCAAGACCCCACCTCTGCATAAAAAATTTTAAAATTAGCCAGGTGTGGTGGTGCACACCTGTAGTCCCAGCTACTTAGGAGGCTGAGGATAACTACTAAACTACTAAGGATAACTTGAGCCCAGGAGTTGGGAGGCTACAGTGAGCTATGATCCTGCCACTTCATTTCCAGCCTGGTCAGTAGAGCAAGACCCTATCTGGAATGAATGAATGGTAGATTCTCACAGCTAAGAATTACAGAATGTGACATGGATATGGAAGGAAGGGAATACTTCTACACTGCTGGTGGGAATGCAAGGTAATATGACCTTTTGGGAAAGAAGTTTGGAGAATATTCAAGGAACTGAAAGTAGACCTCCCATTTGATCCTGCAATTCCTCTACTAGGTATATACCCAGAGGATCAAAAATCATTTTACAACAAAGACATTTGCGCCAGAATGTTTATTGCAGCCCAATTCCTAATTGCCAAGACATGGAAACAGCCCAAGTGTCCATCGACCCATGAATGGATTAACAAATTGTGGTGTATGTATACCATAGAGTACTATGCAGCCATAAAAAGATGGAGACTTCACATCTTTTATGTTTACCTGGATGGAGCTGGAACATACTCTTCTTAGTAAAGTATCTCAAGAATGGGAAAAAAAATTATCCAGTGTACTCAATACTATTATGAAATCCATATATAATCACCTACACATTCATATGAATGGCAAAACATAACTATAGTCCAGAAAGTAGAAGGAAAGAGGAGAGAGAGGGGAGTGGGGAGGAAGGAGGGTATTCAGGGGGACCTCATCTAATGTGCATGATGCAATGGTACATTTCAAATCTGTTGAGAAAAGAGTATAATTGTCTTACCACAATAAATAAGTAAGCAAGGTGATGGGTGTGTTAATCAGTTCAATGTAAGCATTTCACATTGTATATAAAATCAGTACACTGAACCCCATAAGTGCATCAGTGTACACAGTTATGATTTAATAAAAAAAAACAAAAAAAGCTTCTACACAACAAAGGAAACAAAAGAGTGAAGGGATAACTTGAAAAATGGGAGAAAATATTTATAAAGCATACATCTCATAAGTATTAATATCCAATGTATATAAGGAACTCAAATAGCTCAATGGCAAAAAAGCAAATTATCTAATTTTTAAAATGTACAAAAAACTAAACAGACATTTATCAACATACAAGGCCAAGAGGTGTATGAAAAAATGCTCTACATCATTGGTCATCAGAGAATTGCAAATTAAAACCACAAAGAAATATCACCTCACTTCTAACAGAATGGATATTGTTAAAAAGATGAAAGAATTTAAATGGGAATATCTTCAAATTAAATTTGAAGCCCAAGAGTTTGAGGTTGCTGTGAGCTGTGATGCCATGGCACTGTACCCAGGGCGACATAGTGAGATTCTGTCTCAAAAAAAAAAAAAAAAAGATAGCAAGTATTGGTGAGGATGTGGCAAAAAGGAATCCTTTCACATAGTTGGTAGGAATGTAACTTAGTACAGCCATCATGAAAAACAATGTGGAAATTCATCAAAAAAAAATTAAAAATAGAATTGTCTTAGGATCCAGCAGTCAACTTTTGGGTACAACATATATTTGAAGGAAATGAAATCAGTATGTTGAAGAGATTATCTGTACTCTGAATGATTATTGCATCACTGTTCACAACAGCCAAGATACGGAAACTATGGAAGGGTTCATCAATGGATGAAGTAGACAGAGAAAATGTAGTATGTATATACAGTGAAATACTACTCAGCTATAAAAAGGACGAAAATTAGCACAACATGAATGAAACGTGAGGGTGTTGTATAAGTGAAATGAGCCAGGCACAGAAAGACAAACACCACGTGATTTCACTCCTACATGGAATCTACCAAAGCACCTATCACAGAAATAGAGCGTAGAATAAAGGTATCTGAGGCTGAGGTGTTAGGGAGGAGAAGCCCTGGGAGATGTTGGTCCAAAGATACAGGACTACAGTTAGACATGAGGAAGACATGTGAGAGGTCTGCTGTGCTCAGGGTGAGTATGTTAACAATGATACATTGTATATATTGCATTTTTGAAAAATGCTAAGAGAATGACTATTAAGTCTTCTCACCACAGAAATAACTATGTGAGGTGATGTATTTGTTAATTAGCTCAACTTTACCACTCCACAATGTTTATATACCTCAAAGTATTATGTTGTACATGGTAAATACATACAATATTATGTATCAATCTTAAAAATAAATAAATTTAAAAATAAAAAGAATTACAGAATGATTATCAAAGTTTGAAATTGTTATTGAATTCAAAGGTATTCTCTTCTCGAGGTGGTTTTATATTTAAAGTTTAGAATTAGATGACCTGTCTTGGCACCTGTAGTTCAACAGCTAGGGCACCATCCACATACACCGGAGCTGGCAGATTCGAACCCAGCTCAGGCCTGCCAAACAATGACAACTGCAACCAGAAAATAGTGGGGCGTTGTGGTGGGCACCTGTAGTCCCAGTTACTTGGGAGGTTGAGGCAAGAGAATTGCTTAAGCCCAAGAGTTGGAGGTTGCTGTGAGCTGTGACGTCACAGCACTCCACCAAGGGTGACAAAGTGGGATGCTGTCTCAAAAAAAACAAAAAGATTTAGATGACCTAAATCTTGACATGTGGAGCATTAAGGGTTACTCTCACAGATATGCAGGTGAAATTTAACTTGAAGATATTCCCATTTAAACTTTCTGCTGCTAGAGTTAGCAAGCTAAGCAAAAGGTTAAATAAAATTCCAATAGGTCTCGTTCCCCTCTACCTTCCAAAGTTGATTTTTTCACTTTGGATGAAATGTGTCTTGTTTTTCCCAGAGCTATTATTTCTCTAGGATTGCTTTCCTTGACTTGTGTACTGGTTTTCTCTTGCATTCGGACAGAGACTTTCCCATGGCACACCTCATGTTAATGTGCTTTCATAATTGTCCCTGCTGGAAACTGCTGGTGTGTGAGGTGTCTTTATGTGTACGTGTGTGCGACTCAAGGCCCGGAAGCACTCTCTCCACCTCTGGTGGCTCTGAAAGCAGCCTGGCTTGTCTGTTTTAGTTGCCCTTACAATCTGCGATAACTCAAGCAGAATCGGGAGGAAGTATTTATTTTGGTTTTCTTGTTTAACTAATTAAATCTTTAATCTTGGTTCTTAAAGGAAACTAAAAAAAAAAAAAAAAAAAAGCCCTAAAGTAGTTCTGAGAAGTCAGTGCCATAAATTATTTCTTTTGTAAACTCACACAAAGAACACTGAACTGTTTCTACTCATAACAGTTCTGACACCAAATGTGTGGGATTTTTTCCATACCAACAACCAGTTCTCCAACTTTCCAGACACCAACTAGGTGCCTACAGCTCAGTTCAGTTCTAACAATGACCTCCCAGAATTGGCATCAGAATCCACAGGTTCCAGGGCTGTTCCTGGAGTCTGGGTGGAGCTCAGGTGCTGTTTGCGGCTGTTGGTGCCTCACACAGTTGTGCTTCACTGTCTGTAAGGCTGCGGATTGTTTTCTTTTCAGGTTTGATAACTTGCTAGAGTGGCTCACAAAACAGTTTACTTAACTATTACTGGTTTAATATGAAGGGTATAACTCAGGAACAGCCAAATGGCATGAAACTGAAGTCTCCAGTTTTAGCTGCAATACCTTGTCCATCCACTGAGCTCACTTAAAAAGTATAGTAAATAGTAAGTTCTATGAGATTCCAAGCTGACTCTGAGGTAACTGGCTTCCAGCCACCTCTGCTGGTATCTTTAGCCTTAGAGTGCCTCCCTCCTTCCTTTTCCAACTGTTTCTTGTTAGAAGCTAAAAGAAAACCAACAACAAGAAAAAAAACAGGACCAACAACAACAAAACATTTAAACCAGTGTTTCTCAACCTGTGGGTCTCCACCCCTTTGTAACAGTGAAAATACATCGTGCATATCAGATATTTACATTATGATTCATAACAGTAGCAAAATTACAGTTATGAAGTAGCAATGAAAATAATTTTATGTTTGGAGGTCACCACAACATGAGGAACTGTATTAAAGGGTCGCGGCATTAGGAAGGTTGAGAACCACTGATTTAAACGTTCTGGTTGAATGGTAGAAGCCTCTCTCTATAACTGGTATTTGTGGAAATAAATAAAAACCTTCTAATAAGCATTAGCAGGACTCCTATGGAAATTCTCTCACGATCTTCTCAGCACTGTGAAAAGAATAGTGACTACCAGGGATACTTGTTTTCACTAGACCTTCTTGTGGACAGGTGTTGACGGTCAGGAGTAATGAAGGGCATTAGTAAGCCATAAGCAGGGGCGTGGATGTATAAGCATTAAGCCCAGGCATCCACAAAATACTTGTCTAAGAGTTTTAGGGCACACTGACCCTAAACCTGATGTAATCATTCATTCATATTATGAAAATTAGAAAATTTATAACTTCTGATGTGATGCATTTTCTGGGCTTTGAATCCAGAGCTGCCTACTCACCTGGGGTCCCCTTTAGCACATGGCTCTGTGCTCACAGTTGCTCCGTAAAGTGCTTTGTGGGTTGTAGCCTGGTGGGATTTTTATAAATCCACGTAACTTAAGGGTAGTCATCCTGTTTTTAGAAGCTGTTTCATCAATATGAAAACCTTTAGTAGGTGTTTTCATCAATATGAAAACATATTGATCATAAGGCTCCTCTGAGTAGGACATTGAGCACAGGCTGCATCCTGGACATCTTAGTAGATGAGGCAGACCGTGTGGTATGAATGTGACGGATTCTTTGTCCCTTGGGACTTCCTTTTGCTTGGATGTTGGTAGTAACCAAGTAAGTGCAGGCAGCTCTCTAGAAACTGTGCTTATTGTGTCACGTTATGCAATAGATGAACTGCTTTGTGATAACTGAGGGGTTTTGGTTTTCTTGTGTTTGTTAGAGTTAAATTTAGATCCCTGACTTAGTCTTAGATTTGAATGTATTCTCTGATAGGGAAAAGACCAAAGCATCCACTCAGCTGCCAGATGGGGTTCTCTCCTGGCTCTGTTATTTTGAGGACCTGTGCCTCCCTTTCCTCCTTTGTAAGATGACATTATTAGTAGTGGCGGGGTTGTTGTGGGGTTTAAATGAGCTGATCCACCTGAGGACTTCACAGCAGAGCCTGGACCATAGTAAAACCCTGTCTGTATATATAGGAGCCATCCTTTCTTTTGTTTTCTTTACTGTACACCCTCTGTGCTCTCCCTTTTTGGTTTCTTTCCATCAGTGGTATTTTCTGTCTTACACAGTGTATGTTCAGAGGAGACAGTGCAGCTGTCTGAGTAGTAACTTGCCTTGCCATGTCACATTTGTGAGTTTAGTCAGACTATTTGGTCCATAAGCTCTTATTATAAACACTGCTTTATAATTAGAAATTTCTCTAAGGACCATCCTAATATTATTTTTTGATGGTTGAGGTACGTACTATTTCTGTGTAGTATTATTATGGTAAAGATACCAAGTATGTTGTTTAGGAAAGATACTTGGGACAGGTTGGCATGGGAAGGAATAATGTTGGGTTTCTCCTCAAGGAGCTTAGCACAACTGAATACAGTTACATGTGGTAGTGTGAAATATAGGAATCTTAAAAACAATTTTAAAATAATAGGTATTGAGATATCAACAACCAAATTAAATAACTGCAATGAATTAATTTTTTATTAAGATTTGGAAACCTGGATTGGCGCCTGTGGCTCAAGTGGCTAAGGCGCCAGCCACATACACCTAAGGTGGCAGGTTTGAATCCAGCCTGGGCCCGCCAAATAACAATGACGGCTGCAACCAAAAAATAGCCAGGGGTTGTGGTGGGCACCTGTGGTCCCAGCTACGTGGGAGGCTGAGGCAGGAGACTCACTTGGGCCCAGGAGTTGGAGGTTGCTGTGAGCTGTGATGCCACAGCACTTTACCCAGGGGGATAGCTTGAGGCTCTGTCTCAAAAAAAAAAAAAAAAAGATCAGGAAACTTAAAGAAAAATGTCCATTTTCTTTGTCAGTATTTTTATCTCCTTCAAAAATTTATTTCCATTTTGGGATTAATTATGAATAATTATTTTACTTTGCTTCTTAATATTGGCTATGTAATGGTTTTGCATTTCAGGAACTGTGGATGTAAGAATGAGTGTTCAGCCCTCTCCCCTGTGTGTTTACCTGTGTTACCCAGAGCACACAGGGACTTAAAAAGCAGATAAGTTTAACACATATTCATTGAGAACACCCTGTAGACATGATATTTTTGGGTGCTAGGGCCATAATGATGAATATGACATGGTCCTCACCCTTGAGGTGCTTATGGTCATATGGAACCTAGGTACACACAGGGATGCCAAGACAGGCTTATTCTTGAATGAGTCCTATTAAGAGTTAAGAGGCTGGACGAGACACCTGTCCTGAAAATTCCAGTCCCTCAGGGTGCCAGCTTGCTGTGATTTCTTCTGATACAGAAAAAACAACACTGATGAGAGCACATATTCTGAGGCCCTTTGACATTCCAGGGACATCCCTGTCCTGACCTTGACCCTCCCTTCATGTATCAGCTATGGAGGCAGCCTCAGGGTGGCACTGGGACTTGCCAGCCTGGCTAGCAGTACACTCGAGGTGCTAGATACTTGGAGGCCTTCCTGTTGGAAGCTTGGATTTGCCTTTCCCAGGCAACTGATATTAGACTCCATTCGCTCAGGGCTCCTGGCAGGGCCTGCTTCTGCTAAGGTAAGTCTGGGAGAGGAGCCATGGAGTCAGCGTGAGCTCTCCTGCCTCCCAAGTCGTGCCGGCACTAGAGGCCTGCCTGGTGCCAGGGCTCGGGCATTGGGAACTTTGCCTGGCCTGACAGGCGAGAAACGTGAACCACCGCAGTGACCTGGCAGTGCATAAGCAGGCTCTTTAACTGCCGTTTTTTCTCCCTCCATGTTTTATAAAGCCACTGAGTAGACACTAGATTATAAATTCTGTGCAAATAGTCTTAGAGTTTTCTGGACTCAACCCCAGAGAAGACTGGTTGGGATTTTGAGGAATACTTAAAGGAAATGTTTGTTGGTTTCTGTTTCCCAATGTAAAGTGCTGTGCAAAGGCTGGGCCGTGTGCTCCTCCACACGGCCCTCAGCGAGTGCCTGCAGGGGACATGGTTACAGTGGGTTTCTCACTGTCCATCCTAGTTGATTAAATTAAGTTCCACACGTCATGTTCTGTTAATGTGATGAAAACCCATTACCCCTACCCTGAGAAGAGGGGGCATACAGGACAGCCTCAGGGTTTGGCGTGTTCTCAATAGGGGTGCTCCATACTAAGACAGCTAACCCAAATGAATCCCCACTTTGGGGAATTTGTAAGAGCTAAATGCAGGTAGGTCATGGGAACAATGCTGAACCATAGTGATGGTTAAAGAAAAGGCTGCTACATACCCAGCCTTGGGAGGTGGAGCCCAGACCATCCAACCTCATGGCAGCAGAAGACGTGAGGGCTGAGGAGGGTCTTCTCACGTTCCTTGCATTCCTGATGAACTGCACTGCTATACTCTGCTGTCGGGTTTCCTGGGGGTCAGTGGTTGTGCTGATGTTTTGCTTAGCATCTACATTACAGGGTGTCCATAAAGTTCATGTGTGATTTAAAATAAGTATTATTAAAATAGTTGGCTATTTTAAATCACACACAAACTTTATGGACACTCTGTATCAACTCTGTGCTTGGACCTGCTTCTCTAGTTACTGCGCCTAGTGATGCTAGCATTACTCTACCCTCAAATTAAAACCTTACTATTTTAAGGTGAAAAAAATTAAAATGCTTTATTTTTGCCCTTTTGGATAAATTAATCTTATGGGAAGTGCTATTTATTGAATATTTATGCATATGTATGGCCATCCCTTCATACCCTATATACAGATGAGAACCTCTTCTATAAAATGAGATGCCAAATGATTTTCTGAAGTATATAAATTCAAGAGTTCACAAACTATAGCCCAAGTTGCCAAATCTGGCCCACCACTCTAGTTATTGCTTTTTTTTTTCATTCTTGTCATTGTAAATAAAGTTTTACTGAGATACATCATAGTCATATAAATATTGTCTATGACTCCTTTCACCCTGCAGTAGCAGAGTTGAGTAGTTACAGCACAGACAGCATGGCTTACAAAGCCATTTTACAGAAAAGGTGTGTGAAACATTGATGTATTTCATAGAGGGCTTTCTAGTTCCTACTTGTAAGAATAGAATACCTTTATGTCCAAGAAACTCATCATCTTCTGAGAAAACTTGTTCAATTCCAGGTTTAGACAACTATTATTAGAAAATTCTTCTGTAGAAACAAACAAAATTCTCCTTCCTAGAACTTGTATGTGTCAGGTCTGTAGAATCCTGTGAACCATGGAACATAAGTCAAATACTGCTTCAAGGTAATTACCCTTTTGAATATTTGAGGACAGCTATTGTCTGCCCTCTCTCAATATTTTCTTCTGCAGATTAAACATCACTAATGTAGAGTTTTGGTCTCTACTCAGTGAAGTCTAATTTAATATCTATCTAAACCACATCCCAGAATTTTAAAACATCATCCTTAAGGGACATGATCGGAAGAAGTTATATCAGGACCATTCATTGCCTCTACTTTGGATACCATGGCTCTTGGAATGCAGCTGAAGATCGTATAATGTTATCTTTTCTGGAGCTGTCTTAACAGCTGACTCATTGATTTGAGCCAAAAAAGTTCCTTGAACTCTCTTACCTTTTCTGCCGTGAGCCCTGATACCATTATATTATGCTTACATTGTTGTTAACTCTTTATAAAGCTTTTCAGATCTTTTTTGTATAGGATTTGGGCCATCCTTCCATACTTGATCTTTTTAGGTTATATTTTATCTAACTAATTTGACCTTACCCTCAACTTTATCTCTAAATTTTACATATATATTATCTAGGTCTCTCCTTGGAGAAATTACAATGTTTTGACTACATCATTCAATCCAATGGAAGAAAGGTCCAGAATAGATTCTGATTTACCATAGTTGATAGTATTTTTAAAAATTAATTTCAATGCTAAAGCCCAACCAAATGCAAAGGCATCTCTTAGATGTTTTGTAAGTTGTGAGATAACTGCAGTATATAAGGCGGTTAGTAACCACTGTCTCCTCGTTGGGCTTTATAACAAATGAAGCACAAGATTGTAAATTGCTTACTTCACTACATCCTGTGGAGAAACCAACCTTAAACTTTTAAAGATAAATTTTAGTTTATGTGTCTCATATTAACATGAATGATAAAGCACTTTAGTTGTTTTTATGCCCCATGTAGCATTGCCTTCTAGAGGTTTATCTGGTTTATGTGGTTTCAAAAATAAAAATGTATATGCTCTCAATATGGCTTTCAGAGAGCGTATTAGTGTCTTGGCCACTTGGAACCCCAGTTTAATTAGAAGAATGAAAGAGAAATGAATGGAAGGAAGATCATAAAATCTTCCTCATATCTAATGTGAGTGTATCTCTGACCAGGAGAATGGACATTCTGAGTATTTGTAAATAGAACATTTGCTGAGGTGTTTTCTTATATCTATTGTGAGGGGGGAAAATCAAGGTTAAATTTTGAAAGGAAACTTAATACTTTGTGTGTGTGTGTTTACACATTTTTTTTCCTTTTTTTTAGACAGAGACAGAATCTCACTTTGTCACCCTCAGTAGCATGTTCTGGTGTCATAGCTCACAGCAACCTCAAAGTCTTGGAATCATCTCTTGCCTCAGCCTCTCGAGTAGCTGGGACTATAGGAGCATACCACAATGCCCAGCTACTTTTCCAGATGGAGTCTCTTGCTCAGGCTGATCTTGAACTCCTGAACTCAAGCAATCTATCTGATTCAGCCTCCCAAAGTCCTTGGATTACAGGAGACCCATCATGCCTGATTTTGTGTGTATTATGTATATATATATATATAATTTTTTTAACATGAAAATATATGTTTTTCAAGTAGCAGCTATAAAGTGAGTTTTATCCTTTAGTTCATCATTCATTCATTCATTTTTGAGACAGAGTCTCACTCTGTTGCCTTGGGTAGAGTGGTATGGCATCATAGCTTATAGCATCTCAAACTCTGGGACTTGGAGCAATCCTTTCGCCTTGGTCTCCTGAGTGGCTGGGACTATAGGCACTGGCCACTATGCCTGGCTGTGGTTTTTCTATTTTTTAGTAGAGACAAGGTCTTGCTCTCGTGCAGGTTGGTCTTAAACTCCTAAGCTCAAGCAACTGATGTACCTCGGCCTCCCAGAGTGCTAGGATTATAGGCATGAGCCACTGTGCCTGGCCAGCCTTGAAAAGAAAAAAAAAGCCAGAAAAATAGGGCCAGGTGCAGTAGCTCACACCTGTGATCAAGGTAGCTGAGGTGGATGAATTGCCTGAGCTCACAGGTTCAAGACCAGCCTGAGCCAGAGCAAGACCTCATCTCTAAAAATAGCTGGGTGTTGTGGCAGGTGCCTGTAGTATCAGCTACTCAGGAGGCTGAGGCAAGAGAATCACTTGAGCCTAAGAGTTTAAAGTTGCCGTGAGATATGATGCCATGGCATTCTACCAAGGGTGACAAAGTGAAATTGTCTCCAAAAAAAAAAAGGAAAAATATATTAGTACAAAAATATATTTGCTCATTTTAACTCTATGTAATTCTGAAATTGGTATAAAGATATATAAGATGTAAAAACAGGAACAATTTTAAAGTCAATTACTATAATTTAATAAAATCATGTCTGAAATATAATAAAAGGTTTAAAAGAGAACACAGCCTAAAGTGGTGTCATTTTTGATTTTGGAGCAAACCAGCCCTCTTCTGGCAGAAGGAAGATTTCTGGATGAGGTTGAAAGGCAACAGAAAATGGGGGAACAATGGCTGTTCTTTCTAATGGGAGTGGTTCCTTTTCTTTGTGGTAACAGCCCCTTCCTGTTGCTCCTTTCCTAGAGGAATTGCTGTAGCGGAGTTGTTGAAGAAATGAGGAGGGGGAGCCATATCCATCCTTTTGTAGTGGGGAGGGGCCAGCCTGTGAAAGCAGGCCTTTGTATGTGCTGGGCTGGGCCATGGCAAACAGGCTACAATCAGGCTATTGTTTGTTTGGGAAAAGCTATGGCATCCTATTGCAATTATTTATGGAAGAAAATATTTGATGTTTTTGGAAGAGGTTGGGTGTGGGGGGGTGAGGGAGGGAGACGAGCTGAGCTCACCTCTCATCCCATCCACTCCAAGTCGCTCAGTGTGGAAGACAGGGCCCATCTAGTCCAGAGTACAGAGTTTTGTGTACCTATGTGGGTTGGAGTGTTTGGGGCAGAAATTCAAAGCATTTCCAGCTTTGATCCTAGGAACAACGGAAGAGACGGTTTTACTCTCCCTAAGATTGACATGGGTGGCCCTCCACCAGGGCTGAGGTCTGGACCTGTTATGTTGATTCTCAACTAATTATAAGTGAAAATGGTAAAATGTTCTATAGCAGTGTTCATTTCTGAAGTTGAGTGCTCTTCCATACTCAAGCTGTGTGTCCTCAAAGGGGAGATCCCCTTCTCCCTTCACATCAGGCACGTCAGCCACCCCCACCCTAGTTTCCCAGCCTTGCCTACTTCATCCCTTCTCTTCTCCCTCAAAAGCTTCTCGGGTGGCCCAAATCACAGGTCTCATCCTTGTTTTCCCATCTCTTTGAGATTTGAGCAGTCAGCCCTTATCAGGATTCTCCCTGAAATTCTCATCAGTAACTCAAAGAGCTGCTTGGCACCTTGCACACAGTTAGACTCAGGAAATGTGAGTTTCCTGCTCCATTAAAAATGTTCCCTTCATGGAATTCCTCACATTGCCTTATGTGTCTACACACCCCTTGACAATGAGCTAACACTTTCAAAGCACGTGCCTGTATGGAGGGTGGTCAAAAGAGGCCTCATCAGTCTTGGTCCCCCATCAGTTCACCCCATCCTCCTTTGCCACCACCTCTTGCCTTTGTTTTCTTTAGGTAGTTCAAAGTTGGGCTCTTGAGAAGCTGCCTGTAAGTTTCATTGAAGTGACCTGATTGTATCCTCACCCACTCTGTTACTATCTGCAGATGATAAACATTAGGGAGTTTCCTCGTGCTTCCTTGTGACTGAATGATTTCCTCTCCTCAGGCCTGCATTACAACATAAACCTTGAGATTTGATATTTCTTGGAATGCAGGAATATGAATACTGTGGATATGGTAGCTAAGGAGTCCCTTCTGTGTCCCATGTGGTCAGGGAACTCTGAGATTGGCACACTCATGATAGTTTTCTTTGGGAATGTGGGAGAAGAAGATGAGTTCTTGGACAACACACATTTCTATGAAAGCTAACTGGCTCAAAGAGCGGCTGTAACTGTCCAGTTGTGTAAATCTGAGATCCTCAACAAGGTAGCTTCATTCGCTTATTTATTAATTCAGCAAACATTAAACACCTGCAGTGTCCAGGAATGATCAAATCAGAAGAGAGTTCTTCATTCTCTATCAGGGTGAGGGTGGTTGGACAGACAGTAAATAGAGAAAAATAAGCTAGTGATGAGTACCTAAGAAAAAGTCATCAGGAGACTGTCATCAAAACACTAGTGCTGGGTGGGAGTGTGTGTGGTGGAGAGCTGCTGGGCTGTCAGGGGTGCCTCTCTGAGAAGGTCGAATTTAGACGGTCAGCAATTGAAGGGTCAGCCATGAGAAGTTCAGGGGAGAGAGCAAGAACAAAATGCTATGAGGTGGGTAAGGCTAGAATTTGGCAGATTAGTCAGGTCAGGCTGCTGTAACCAAACACCATTGCATAGGTGGTTTAAACAACAGACTTTTCTTTTCTCACAGCCCTAGGGGCTGGAAAGTCCAAGATCCAGGGTGTCAGCAAGGTCTCTTCCTAGCTTATAGACAGCTGCCTTCTTGCTGGGTCCTTGCAGGGTGAAGGGAGAGAGCCAACTCTGTTGTGTCTTCACTACTTAAAGACACTAATCCTATTGTAACTGGGGCTCACCCTTATGATCTCATTAACCTTAATTATCTCCTTTAAAGGCCCCATCTCCAACAGTTATATAGGGTGAAGCAAGAGCTCCAATATATGAAATTTAGTGATGGAGGGACCCAATTCAGTCTATGGCACTGAGTTAGAAGATAGGTCAGAGTGGTGGGTAGACAGGTACCAGAGCAGGGAGAGCCTAGAGCAGGGGTTCTCAAACTACAGCCCGCAGGCCACATGTGGCCTGCCAAGGACATTTATCCAGCTCACCGGGTGTTTTTGCTGCTGCTGCCTGTCCTGCTTAGCAGCCGACTTGTCCCGGGCGCATGGTCCGGCCCTCCAACGGTCTGAGGGCCAGTGAACTGGCCCTCTGTTTAAAAAGTTTGAGGACCCCTGGCCTAGAGGGTGTACCAAAAGTGAGAATTTATTTAACAACTGAAGAAGCCAGGGGCAGAGGAGAAGTAGAATAGTGGCGTGCTCTGATTTTTATCTGATTTCTTCTCTAGCTGCAGGATAGAGAGTGTACTGGGGCAGGGCAAGGGGAGCCAAGAGTGGAAGGTCTTCCAAGACCACTTAGGAAGCTGTTGAGATAATCCATCTGAGAGATATTGGTAATTTGGACCATCCTTAAATTTCTAAACATTGGCACTGTTGACATTTGGGGCTGGAGAATTATTTAATATGGGGGGCTATCTTGTGCATTGTAGAATGTTTGGAAGCATTCCTAGTCTCTATTCTCTAGATGCTGGTACCCACCCTCAGTAATGCAGTAATGATGGTCAAAAATTATCTGGACATTGTCAAATGTGTCCCCCCCAGAGGACCAATGGAGGATTCCCCTGTTAAGAATCATTGGACCAGAGTGATAGCAATTGGTAGTGAATAAATTTAGAAATATTTGGGAACTTGTAAAACATAACATGTTGGGGAATGGAAGAGATAGGGAAAATTAAAGATGACTGAGATGTTTTGGCTTGAACAGAAAAGGGGGTGGAGGTGTCCATTCCGGAGTGGGAGTGGGAGCCAGCATTGTTTGGGAGGTGTGCAGTGCAGAAGACAGATGGAACAGGAGCTCTGGCTTACACCTGTTAGGTCTGAAATGCCTCTTAGACATCTAGTGGGAGAGGTAAAAGGGAGTCGAATATAGTAGTGGAGGGCTCAGCATACAGGCCAGGGATAGAGACAGACATTTGAGACTCATCTACTTGTAGCTGCCATTGATTGATTGATTGATTGATTTTCTGAGTCTCACTTGTTACCCTTGGTAGAATGCTGTAGCATCACAGCTCATAGCAACCTCAAACTCAAGGGCTCAAACGATTCTCTTATTTCAGCCTCGCAAGAAGCTGGGACTACAGGCACCCGGCTATTTTTAGAGATAGGGTCCTACTCTTGCTCAGGCTGATCTCGAACCTGTGAGCTCAGGCAGTCTACCCACCTGGCCCTCCTAGAGTACTAAGATTACAGGCATGAGCCAGTGCCCCTGACTGTAGCTGCCCTTTAGGAAGGATAATGGTTGTCTAGGGGTTTTCAGACTCAATGGTCTCAGCACCCCTTTACACTGTTAAAAAATGAAAACCCTGCCATGATTTGTGTGTTTTTGTTCCCTCCACCCCCCATAATGTGGATGTTGAAACCTAGTGGCTATGGCATGTTATTAGGAGATGGGGCTTTGGGGAGGTGATTCGATCGTGAGGGTGGGACCCTCATGACTGGGATGAATGCCCTTGTAAAAGAGGCCCCAGAGTTCTGCCTTTGCCTCTTTCTTTTTTTTGGAGACAGAGTCTCACTATATCACCCTCAGTAGAGTCCTGTGGCATCACAGCTCACAGCAACCTCAAACTCTTGGGCTTAAGAGATTCTCTTGTCTCAGCCACCCAAGCATCTGGGACTACAGGCGCCTGCCACAGAGCCTGGCTGTTTTTTGGTTGCAGTTGTCATTATTGTTTAGCAGGCCCTGGCTGGGTTTGAACCCACCAGCCTCGGTGTATGTGGCCAGTGCCCTAACCACTGAACTACAGGCACCAAGCCCCACCTAGACTCTTTGAACCATGTAAGGAAGCTTTAAGGTGCCATCTGTGACCCCAAAAGTGGGGTCTACCCAAGACACTAAATCTGCCAGCACCTTGATGCTAGGATTCCCAGACTCCAAAACTATGAGAAATAAATTTCTGTTGCTTAAAAGCTACTCAGTATTTCGTTGGAGTAGCTTAAACAGACCAATACAAATCCTGTGAACTTTTGTTTATGTAGGTTATAGCCATTGATATTTGCCATATGAGAAACTAGTATTAATAATTTAAAAAAGATATATTAATTTAAAAACAGTAAATGGGGGTCAGGTGCAGTGGCTCATGCCTATAACCCTAGCACTCTGGGAGGCTGAGATGGGTAGATTACCTGAGCTCATGAGTTCAAGACCAGCCAGAGCGAGACCTTGTCTCTAAAAAAAATAGCCAGGTATTGTGGCAGACACCCGTAGTCCCAGCTACTTGGGAGACTGAGGCAAGAGAATCACTTAAGCCCAAGAGTTTGAGGTTGCTATGAGCTGTGATATCATGGCAGTCTACTGAGTGTGACAAAGTGAGACTCTGTCTCCAAAAAAAAAAAAAACCCAGTAAATGCTAATATGTTCTTTTTTAGGGGGTGGGTGGGATGCCCCCACTACCACCTCTAGAGTATGATTAGAGTGACACTGTTCCAAAATTTCTTTGATGCCTGCTTTAGTATAAGGCAACTGTGTTATCCTATCTGCTGTCAGTTTCACATGGCTTCTGGAAAATTCCACCGTACACTCATGAGATGATGGGAGTTAAAAGGGCAAATAATGTCTCAGTAGTGTTATGAAAACAGTTTAATTTCATAGACTTGTTTGAATGGGCCTGTAACCTCCAGGGCTCCACAGACTACATTTTGAGAACCATTGATCTAGGGATACAGATTTGATTTTCATACTGTTTAGGGTATGGCTGAGGCTCACTGTCACTCATTTCTCGTAGTTCATTTCTCGTAGACAATGAGTTCCATATCCCAATTTGATACTTCAGAGTTTGGGCTTGTTGAGGGAATTACTGGAGCTACTTTTATATATGTGTAATTCTAGCTTTCTTCTTTCTCTCTCCCTCATCTTCAAGAGCTATATACATAGATAATTTCATCTCACACAAATATGTCTTAAGCAGCAGAACATTCTAAGAAAGTGTGTGGGAAAAAAAAAAAAACCCAAAACTTTAGTTTCAATGATAACTGAGTTTTCTGGTTGGTGAAAGAGACATCTTTTTTAAGCCACACAATTTAAATAATCATTTTTAAAGGAAGTGTTTCTAAAGGACATTTTACATTGCTTGCGTTAAAGAGAATATAATGAACGTAACCCAACTTTTGCTTAATACTCAAGGTCATCACTATGAAAGTAGCTTCATTTTATGATGAGATAATGATGCTGCTGGGTGGGCCAGGCAGTGCTTTTCATCTGAAGTAATTGAGCCCCTTTAAAGGGTCAAAGATACATTCACTGACCCCCAGTGCCATTATAAATTACTTTGGTATAAAGATACTTAAATACCTACAACCTTATAAAACCCAGGTATCAACTTCTTAGAATTACAGATCTTTTGAAATTATAAATTAAATGAATTTACACATTTAATGCATATAAAACAAAAATACTTAAACCCAATCTTAGTTTAATGGTATGTATAATATTTTGCTGAAACTAAATTACTGCTCAAACTGTGGTGAATAAACTGACCTCGAAGCTGTGAGTGGCTTTGAGTTGTGCAGTGCCTCTCTTTGACTTTACAATTGATTTTTCTCTTTGAGTATTGCAGAGCCTCAGCATGCTTTGGTCTTTCACTTGGTGAATAAGACATGTTTACATGGTAAATGTGCTTTTTCTTTTTGGTGTACAACAGCTACAGTAATGCAGTTCATTTCCAATGTATTTTTTAGGTAAATGCTGATGCTAAAATCACTTGACAGAATAGGTTATAAGAAAGTTAAGTAGATGAACTAGAAAATAGACAAATAGATCATACCTGAAATGAAGAAAACGAAATAATTATTAAGGAGACCTGTCAAACCCCCAAGAGTGTGTGGAGCACCTTTTGGTGTGAGAAGCATAGCACTGGGCCAAATGGCCTGGGAGCTCCTTGTTTTTGAGTTCATCTGTTGACTTTTTACAGTTCTTTTTTATTTTTTTAATGTTCTTAGTGTTAATTTTTATTTTTATTGATTTTTATCATCACTACCTCTAGCCCTGCTTCCTAGAATTGGCCACTTCTAATCCACTTTGTGTTTAGAACTTAAATATTTAATCTTGCTGAAAGTATATGCAAGTTAATATTAAGCAGACTGTGAATTTTGATGAGTAAAAGAAAAAAAAATTTTTTTTTTCCAGGATCTGAAGTAGAGTGCTATGTTTAAAAACAAAAACACCCTGGCAAATGCTGAGGCTAGATGGGAGGAATAGAGATGACCAGTTAAAAGGCAGTTACAGTAATCCAGACGAAGTATAGTCTTTCATTATCTACATTCCAAAATTTAAAAGACTGGAAGAGTATAACCTGTACTTTTCAACTTTAATAATTAATAAGATCCTTATGTTCCAATTGATTGCTAATTCTCTTTCACTTTTTCATGCTGAATTTTTCTGATAAGAACTTTGAACATACCTTTCTTACAACCTTGAAGGTGTTCATCAGATTTTTCCCATGGACTAGATGTATTGTAAGAGAAATCAAGATTGAATATTGTACTTTGCCTGGAAAATTCCTGTTCCATTCCTTCTATATTGTTCTTAGTTCACTAGTGTTTACTCATGAGCTATTTACTTGACAAGTAGTTAAGAATAATCAGCTTAAGAAAAAGTCCCAAATGAATAGGTCTTTTATTGCATTGCTAGAACTACAACAGGTCTTAGGAATCACCCCGTATCTTGCTGCAGCTGGACAACTCTTAGATTTTATTCATCAGCCTGGTGAACTGTTCCTTTTTCAGAGACATAAATACCATCCCCAAATTTTCTGATATCCTTGTTTTTAACTGTTGAGGCCTACTGAATCAAAGCAGCTGAATTTGAAACAAGCTCAATGTCATTTCCTTCAAGGATTAACTCATCAGGCTCGATGACTGTGGCTCAAGTGGCTAAGACACCAGCCACATACACCTAAGGTGGTGGGTTCGAGTCCAGCCCGGGCCTGCCAAACAACAATGACGGCTGCAACCAAAAAAATAGTCGGGCTTTGTGGTGGGTGCCTGTGGTTCCAGCTACTTGGGAGTCTGAGGCAGGAGACTTGCTTGAGCCCAGGAGTTGGAGGTTGCTGTGAGCTGTGATGCCACAGCACTCTACCCAGGGGGATTGCTTGGGGGTCTGTCTCAAAAAAAAAAAAAAAAAGGATTAACTCATCTTTCTGGGCTTTGATATACTGAACAGGCAACACCTGCCCTCATCCAAACCCTGCAGATGTATTTTTCAACCAAGAAATTTCTTACTTCAACGAGAGACCCATTCTCCTGGATAACAATGTTGGTGGAGAAGTGAGCACACACAGACCTCATCTTATAATGGAAGCCCTGTGTAACGCCCTTGATCACCTTCCTCAGGTGACTACAAACAGTGTGAACAGTAGCCAGTTCTGTCTGTTTCCCCACCATTTGACCATTTGTCAACCCGGAGACTCTTTTTTTCTTTCCCAAGAGACTGAGTTCCACATTGGTGTGGTTGAAGTCCCTCTACAGGGTTCCTCTGGGACCTTCACAGTAACTGTGTGTCCCTTCAGAGTGATGTCGACATTTTCTGGAGTGTTAACAGTCTTATTGCTGAGAGTGGTCTCCATTCTCACAGGAGATGCGGCAAAGAGCATAAAACAAAATCTTGACTACACAGGGTCACCAGGGCCCCTTCTTTTCTGGATTTTGGGTTTGTAACCATTTTGGAAGGGAGGAGAAGAGGAAAAGGTGGCTTTCCAGCTAGTTAAGTTGCGGATGAGGGAGGTGTCAGATGTGTGTGACGCTTTCAAATACATCAAGAATTTTTACATCCAGTATGATTTCTGTTCCACAGATGATGAAACTAAGGCAGAGAAATAAGATACAACTTTCTTACTTTGGTTAGTGATGGGAATGGGATTGCTTCTGTCATGAAACTCTCTACCTGAAACCTCTAGCTCATTCTCGGGATGATCAAATTTGCTTGATTTGATATCTGCAAGGATGTCTGCATAGGATACGTGGAGCCAAGGAACCAAGACTTGAAGTGTCATAAGGCAAGAGGGAATTAGCTCTGGCCCAGCAGCAAATGGAGAGCCTTACACGTATGCTCGTGCACACGCACATACACACATTCACGTTCATGATGGCTTCTGAGTCCCAGCTCCAGACCAGCTCATTTCCCTTTTTCCCTCCACAGGTAATAATACCACAGAGGGTTTATGAAGTGCTGAAACTATTTGCAGAGTCTGTTGCCAATATGAGCCACTCTATAAATGATAAATAATAATCACTGGGCAAGTCTAGGCAGAAGCGTATCAGTGAGATTACAAGAAAAAAGATGTCAGGCCTTTAGAAAGGTGGAAACTTGCCTAATTCTCTGTTAAGGACTGTTGAATGCCTTTGAGCCAGCCTCAAGTAGTTACTCAGTGAGTGCTCCTGAGAGCAAACCGCCCTGAGGCACAGCCCGCCTGCAGGTTTGAAGTCATCTTGTGTGGTGCCCAGACCCAGCTCTTCTGAGTTTGTTGTTTCTGGCAGAGAGCAAGTGAGTACAGGACTGGGTTAACAGGCATTTTTTAGTTCTGAGGTGGCTTTATGTTTGAGTAATGTCACTACATTTCCTACAGGATAAAGTTCTATCATGATAGAAGTTCCTGTCTTGCAAGATTCCTTGTGAAAGATTGAACCTAACTTGGAATTTAAAATGCATTTTGATCCATTGGCATTAGAAGCTGGTTGAATTTCATGAGGGTGAGCCACCAGGCTTCATTTGTTGAGTTAATAACTCCTAACCATTCATGCATTCATTCATTCATTTTTTTTCTATGAGAAGTTTTTTTTTTCCCTTTGAGCTGAACATACAAAATTAATTTTGCTCAAACTCTCGACATCCTGTGACTTCTTTGGTAATTCACTATATGGATGATGGAAAAAGATAGAATAAACTGTTTTATTTTCCAAATCAGAAAGGAGCTGCTCCAGCTTCTGGTGGTCGCATTGCTCAATGTAAAAACAGTCGAGTTAGGTGAAACAAATTAAGACTAATTAGTTTGGGGAGAGAGAGAGGTAGTGTTTGACTAAATCAGAAACGTTCTCTGAGTTTTAGAAGCGTGAATGACTTGAATGAGGCTCCAGCAGTGTATTGCATGTGGTTTCCATTTGCTGGTTTTCCCACTTGAAAACAAAGTTTGAAGATTTGTATTGAAGTCCACCAGTTTTGACTTACTCAAGGCTTGGCAGCCACCTTTGCTCCTCTTCCCATCCCCTTCCTCATGCCTCCAGGAACATAACGCATGCACCTTCATGATACTGATTGAAACCTTTATTTCACCAGGTCTCTATTCATAAACTGAGCTAAGGAACACAAAGGACATTTGACACTTCATGACTACATAAGATGCACTTCTCTCTTGCTCTTCTGAAGTGACTTGGCAGAGTGAGATCCTGAGGTCCCTAGAAAGGGGAAATGGAAATGCAAACACAGTTGAATAGTGAGGTGATGTCACTGAACCAGTTGGAGTGGTTGTTGTCTTGTGCCTGGCAGCTACTTCAAATGTCCACAAAAAAAGAGTAATGGCTTGAGTGGTTCTCCTTCTCCCCTCTCACTACCAGTCAGCACCAGACTGCGACAGAACAGATGCAAAACAGTTACTATACCAGGCTTAGTTGTACATGGAGGACCCATCTTAACAAGTTAGTAGGTTTTTGTAAAGCATTAAGCCTAATTCAAGCCTAATTATTTTCTAGTTTTGCCCTACCAAAATGGCCCAAACCATTTCTTTTTGAGAAATGGGGATATGGTCTAGTTGATCTAGTTGAGGTTGCATGCTGGGCTGGTGCTGGTCTGTGCATCCTGTGATGCCTTTCCAGGCATCAGACCCATGATTTTTAAGCTAAGGCTACATTTACAGAGCTTAACAACCATAGCTTCATGATTTCATTTTCACAGGGGTTTGGGGGGAGCTACTACACATTTTCTGTCTGTGATCAAGTAGTTAAAACTCTCTCAGAAAATATTTCTCACCTTGACATAAACAAAACCACCACCAATAAAACAAACAAAAAATTTGGTTAATGACCATTTTTAGGCATATTCTGAGAGAGAGAGAGAAATAGGGAGGGAGGGAGTTAAGGAAAAAAAGACTTAAACATCCTAAAATTAAGTAACATTATTTTTGATATTTTGTTCTCTTTATCACAGAAATGACTGATTTGGTTCAAACAAAACTGAGAATAGATTTCTTTCATTAAAAATAATGTTTTAGGGGCCAGGCACAGTGGCTCACACATGTAATCCTAGCACTCTGGGAGGCTCGGCAGGTGGATTGCTTGAGCACAGGAGTTCAAGACCAGCCTGAGCAAGTCTGAGACCCTGTCTCTACTAAAAATAGAAACTCTAGCCTGGCATGATGGTGTGTGCCTATAGTCCCAGCTGTTTGGGAGGTTGAGGCAGCAGGATATCTTAAGCCCAAGAGTTGGAGGTTACTGTGACCTATGATAATGCCACAGCAGTCTATCCTCTCAAAAAAAAAATTTTTTTTTTTTTTTGGCATAGCCAGCACTGGGAACTAGGGAAAAAACAGAGTATTGTAGTGATTCTTAGGGCCAACTACTTGACTACAGCCCATTTAGGAATGAAAACAATCACAGGGCTGTCAGTTTCTCCCCAGATATAGGATGCAAACACACAGACCTGTGTGTACTCTCATCATACCTTGTGGTTGCTCTCCTCTCCTGCTGGTCTGTATCAGGTGGCTCACATAATTAGTCAGGACTTAGGGACGAATGTTCCTCCCTATCTCCTTCACTCTCCTGGAAGTGACTCTCAGGTTTCCCTTTGCTCTTTCGAGTCCTGTGACCATACTCTAGTGCAGCCTCCTGGTTGGTCTCACCTTACAGTCTAGCCTGCAAATTACTGCCAGGCTGTTTTCTCTAAACTGCTTTGGTTTAAGACACTCAGCTCACCTGTTAAAAGTAATTCCTAACAATTAGACTCACCTTACCCCTTGGGTGTCTCAGAGGATCTTTTGCTGATCTCCAGAAGGCGTAGGCCCACTAGACTGCTTTCCTGCAGGTTCTGCCAGAGTGCAAGGTCCTGTCTCCTACCCTCATTGCTGTTACTCTTGCTTTCTCCCAGGGGCTTGGAGTTCCTTCCCACACTTTTTCCTTGCATCACTCTCTTGCTAAGATCTATTTTTTCTAAGTACTTTGTTGCAATTGTAGTTTACAGTCACTCTGTTAAGACTTGGTTCTGCAGTTATGTGGTTTTGTTTTTTAATTTCACAAACTTAGCATAGCCTGAAATGCATCATAGCAATATCACATACCATGGTGGGGGGAGGGTTAGTTCCAGGACCACCCTCCAGCAAATATCAAAACCTAGGGATATTCAAGGCCCTTTTATAGAATGGCTTAGTATTTGCATATAATCCACACCCATCTTCTCTACTTTAAACCATCTCTGTGTTGCCTATACCACCTAATACAGTGTAGGTGCTGAGTAAATAGTTTTACTGTGTTGTTTAGGGAATAATAAAAAGGAGAAAAAAAGGCCTGTACATTTTCAGTACAGATGCAACCATCTAATTTTGCCCTAAATATTTTCTATGGTTGGTTGGATCCACATGTGTAGAGCCCATAGTTAGGGAGATACTGCTGCTCTGGGCTTACTGTACTGTGGCATTTGGACAAGATTCTCCAGTGTCACCAGCCTTGTGATCTTTATTGCTCTCAGCCCCAAATCCCCATCCCAAGTCTCGTTATGTCCATATTCCAAAGTCTAGTAAGTATTTTTTATATCTGATACTCGTGTGCATATAATGAATTAACCAAAATATTTTAAAAATCAAACAAACCATAGCACTTTCAGGGATTTAACTTGTTCAGTGTAGAAGGCTGAATGGTAAAATATATAAGCTATATTTTTCTTGTGGTTCTACACACTATCCATGTTGCAGCTTAAATTAAAGATTTTTGGAAAGCAATATAAAAGTGATTTACTGTTCTATAATTGGTTTCCTGAAAGCAAAATGATATTTATGGGAGCTGCAATGAAAGATGCAACTACAGTAATTTATCGTTGGAGAGCATTTTCAAAATGTATAGAATGACTAAAGCTTAAGTGTATTAAATATTCTAGAGGAAGACATATTTAAGCTATAAATCTAAACTTCCTTTGGAATTTGTTTTCCTCCTCTTCTGCCAGGTGTATGAAGATTTTAAGTTCTTAGGCCTCAGTGAAAGGAAGATTTAAGGTTCCAGGAGTGCATTTATATTTCTTTTAAATTTTCTATTGTTTCTCAATGACATACGTACATGTTTTAGGGAAAGGTTTACTTTAATATTACCCACTTAAGCTCTGTGCAGTTGTCTGGCAACCACTGCAATAAAGGCAGAAGGAAATGCTGTATTCTGTTCCTGACAAGTATATCTACTGAATGGTCAGTACAGTATTAAGAGCTGCTCCAGTATTATTTTGCTCCCTGTGATATGTGGAAGACTGTGTGGGATTTATAATTAGTGCAGCCCTACTGCTGCCTAGGGTCGAACCCCTTTCTCATCCCACTAAACACTTTCCTTAGAAGCAACACAAGGAGATAGTTTATTTTAAAACATAATTGCTGTGTTACTAAGATTTGAGTACTGAGAATAAAACATAATTCTGTTTAGAGGCTGGTTGGCTAAAAATTTTCAGCCTAACCCTTCCCTTCTCTCCCCAGCCCCCAAACCGGAGCATGAATATTAAATAAACATGGCAGCTCAGTATCATGTTGTCATTTTCATATTTGCATTTAGAAGTTTCAGAGCAAATGACTCTTAGAAAACAAGCAGAAGCCATTGAGGTGGGCATTTTTAGCTTCCTTTGGGATCTGTGGAGGGATTCTGCATTGTGGCCATAACTTCGGTATAATTGGCATATACCATTAAGGCCTCCTTAGTCCAGGTTGCTTTGTTCCATTTAAGTGATGTTTAAGTTCCTAATGAACTGAAGAGGAAGTAGTTGTGGGAAAAGAGCCAGGACTAGATTTCATTTTAATGCTTCCTAAGCCTCAGGCTTGGTAAACCAAGGCACTTGGAGATTCTGTGAATTGGTTTAAAAGACCACTTACTCTTTCTTTTGTCAATGGCCTTTTAAACTAACTCTCACTTAGTGATTAGAGGTGGTTATTTAAACTCCTAGTTAACGATGAGAGGAAAAGATTTCTCATTGTGGTGGTTTGCCTGGAGGGTGAGGGTTGAGGAGAATGCTTTCTCCCTGAAATCTCTTCCCCCATTCCACCTGCTGAAAGTTGCATGATCAGTCAGATGTTGAGTCCATGTTGGTGGTAAGCCTCCAGAATTTCAGGGGGTGAGGAGATGGTCTGAAAAGTGAGACACTCTGGAGAAATATAACTTTCAGCCCCTGTTCCAGTATATTTTTTTGAGACAGACTCTTACTTTGTTGCTCTCAGTATAGTGTCATGCGTCATAGCTTACAGAAACCTCAAATTCTTGGGCTGTAGCTAGGACTACAGGCACCTGCCACAACTCCCAGCTTTTTTTTTTTTTTTTAAGAGATGAAGTCTCATTCTTACTCAGGCTGGTCTTGAACTCCTAAACTCAAGCAATCCCACCTGCCTCAGCCTCCCAGAGTGCTAGGATTATAGGTGTGAGTCACCATGCCTGGCCCCAGTGTTCCTTTTAGAGTAATTACTCTACCAGTGGTTTTGCATGACCAAGACTGCCCAGTTTTGACTCTTACTTCCTTAGGAAAAGAGTTAGTTCTAATGTCTTCCCAGCTTGGGGTGGCGGGGTAGATTTTAGGAATTTTTCTTTGATTTGCAGCTAGTTTGGCTCCAGCCAGACACCCACAAAGAGCTGCTGTGAGCCCTCTGCCCCCTTGTATAAGACACCTGAGTCGGGGCCCTATGACTTTTCACTGGAGGGGGGAGTGCTTGGCTGTTGGCTGAACAGGGAAGCAGTGCAAGGTAAAAGGACTCGTTTGTGGATCTGACTTCTTGTAGTTATATTTGGATTCAAACAGGGAGATGGAGTAGCCTCTGGGGAGACCATAGAGAGAGAAGAGGGGGTAGTTGAAATGTTTTGGAAGGAGCATGCACTTTCTCAGACCCCTTCTAATCACATTCCCATTGATCCTCAATTCCGGAGCTCTGGCCTTGTGGTCTCTGCACCCTAACTTTCTTTGCCAAGAAATTAATGATCTGTGAAGAAACACTTACAGGCATGAATAGGACCTACTATTTAAAGGAATCCTGAAGCAAGCATTTCCTAATACGTATTTATCGTAATATATTTGCTAGGTGTGTTTTTCTTCTCTACTTTGGAGTTGGGGGAGCTTAAATCTAGGGAATGCCTCATCTAGACAATGTACTACATTCGTGTCTGTTTATCTTACTATCCCAGAACGTTGTAAAGTTGACCAATTCAGTTAAAAGCTGAACTACTTGAGACAACTTCTTTCAAGCCCTCAGAAGCGCTTAGTTATAATTGTTGGCCTAATTGCACATTATTCTAACGCATTTTTAAAAAACAGTCCCTGGAGGCTTCTTAAGATATTGTTCCTTGTTATTATAAGTCCTTCCAAATAGAAAAACTTCATTAATTTAAAAATAATCTCCAATTCAGACTTTGATTCAAACTAGTCATTTTACTAGGTTCAGCTGATTGGGCTTTTTTGCCTCGTTAAATGTGTTTAGTGGAAGAAGAATATTTTCGCTTTTGTCTGAGATAACGTGAAGCTAAGCAGCTGAAGTACTGATTTGATAGAATTGCTCTATGATTTTTTTCCCACAGAAAGAGCTATTGCCTTAAAAAACAGCTTGAGTTATTTTTCCTTTCCCTGAGTGTTATAATACAAATATGTAATTAGGATGTTTGGGGGGTTCAGATGACAAACAAGAAGTCTACTTTTAAGAATGCATTTGCAAGCCAAAACTGAGTGGTGAACCACTTCAGAGTGCAGGTCTGCAGGGGGTGGTGTCGACTTCTCTTCATTTTGTGGAATGGTTTTTAACATTTCTATTTAACATTCTTGATGCTCTAAAGCAGGAGAACACTGCGGCTCTTGGATCATGGGGGAGGCGGGCCACGAGGGTTTTGCAGTTGGGGGATATTCTGTAACTCTAAGTCTTTTTATATGCAGCAATTATAACCCTGAAAAATGAGTGGCTCTAATATTGGCATTCCTTCACTCCAAACAATTTTCACTGCATGAATACCAGACATTTGGGTATCTCAGAACAGATCAGCACTGCCTACGGCTGGTGAGATCTACCCTTACTTTTCTCCAAATACTTATTTTTATTGGAAAATTATTTAATTATGAAAATAACTGGATTATGAAAGGCAAAGTATAATTTAAGGGAAAGTTCCATATAGTTGTGTATGGACTCTCTATATAGTTGGCTGTTTATCAAATGTCCACCAACATAATGTTAAGTACAGTTTTCTAGTACAGAGATAACAAGTGTGGGGAAGCCTGTCCTTTGGAGTCGTTGTCTTTTATCTCTACTGTGTCCTGGTTTGGAATGCTCTTTCCCCTTCTTTCAGCTTTGTATTTGGGTGGAGGTTTTTTGTTTGTTTGTTTTTGAGACAGAGTTTCACTCTGTGCCCTGGGTAGAGTGTTGTGGTCCTCAGCCTAGCTCACAGCAATATCAAACTCTTGGGCTCAAGCAATCCTCCTGCCTCAGCCTCCTGAGTAACTAGGACTACAGGTGCTCACCATCACACCCAGCTCATTTTTCTACTTTTAGTAGGGACAGAGTCTTGCTCTTGCTGAGGCTGGTCTTGAACTCCTGATATCAAGGGATCCACCTGCCTCTGTTTCCCAGAGTGGTAGGATTACAGGCATGACCCAACAAGCCCAGCCTTCAGCTCAATTTTTATTTGCTTCCTTAAAGAATTTGTCCTTTCTGCTTGGACCTCTTCCAAATTTTTAGAGCAGTATTCCTGGCTTCTTTCTTTATGCAAGGGATGAGAGTTCTCAGAGGACTCATCTTTTTGGCTTTATCCACCATGGCCACAGAGATATGTTCTGTCTAAATCTACTTCTACCCTTTTTTTTTTTTTGCCCTGTATTTCCATTTTCACTAAATATGTATATTGGGAAAGCCTCCTATCATACCACATTGGTTTTTCAAAGCCAATCTGCATTCCGGATACTATGGCTGCTATATTGGCCTAAGCTCAAAACCTTGAACTCTGTCATCAGTGACCAAATTCTACTAATTTTTTCCTACTTAAATGTTCTCTTTATCATAAGTTTCACCCTTTTCCAACCTGAAAATGTCAACAGTCTCTTAAATGAATTTTCTGCACACAGTGTCTCCCCAGTCAAATCCATCTCATCTCCTAATCTGCCAGCTGAAGGCTCCTTGCATGTGAGTTGAACAATTAAGTTTAAGAACTCATCCTAGAATAAGTGCTACCTACCTCATTGCTGAACATCACTAATGGTCACCTTCAAGGTACTCTTCTTGGGAAGCTATGCACTGATGCTAGTGATTAGTCCACCCTTCAAAGCAGTCGTGGAGCTC
Source organism: Galagoides demidoff (assembly GCA_963574575.1). Classification (NCBI taxonomy): domain Eukaryota; kingdom Metazoa; phylum Chordata; class Mammalia; order Primates; family Galagidae; genus Galagoides; species Galagoides demidoff. Next base: position 15,375 of record CAUYQV010026451.1, on the reverse strand, counting down.
TTTTCCTGGAAGGGCCATCAGAGCTGTCATTGTAAGAGTTGGACAATGAAGTTTGCAAACTCATCCTAGAAAAAGTGCTACAGACCTCCTTGCTGAGTATCACCGTGGTCACCAGATGGCCAAGGGGCATACCTGAAAGGTGACTATAGGGATACTCAGCAATGAGGTCTGTAGCACTTTTTCTAGAACAAGTTCTTGAATTTAATCATCAGATGTTATAGACCTTGCTTTAACATGATTGCTCCTCAGCATTACTCATTCTAGAATCCTACACCCAGCTTTCCATCCTCTGTGAAACCTTTGTCTTCGTGTACAGGCTTGTGCCATCCACATTTTTTTTTTTCTTTTTTGCCTTTCTTTTTTTTAAGAGACATGGTCTTACTATGTTGCCTAAGCTTAGTTGCGAACTCCTGGGCTCAAGCTATCCTTCTGAGTGGATCCTGCCTCAGCCTCCTGAGTATCTGGAGAAAGAGCCAGATGGTTGTTCTTAAATATGCTTTTCTTTGGGAAGAAAGAAGGGAGTGTAAGAAAAAATTATTTTCAGAGGAAATGAAGGGACACAGGAGACAGAAATTAACTTGTAAATGATTCTATTTGGAATTGGAATGAGCCCCAGGGGAAGAAATAAGGGAACTTCAGAGAACAGCCTCATCCTGTGCTTTGGGAAAGACAAAGAATTGAGCAGGAGAAGTCATTGGCTTTGAGACTTTGCTTCTTTGGCTCAGCTTGTCAAAACAGAACTGTATCTCCCTGTTGGTTTCTGCACCAACACTAGTAATAATAGCCTTCACTCTTCTTCTTATGCCCTTTCTTTAGACCCAGGAAATTCTTTCAGCTTGCAGAATTCACATTGTTTTTACCTTCTGGGGCTCTACTTGTATTTAATTTTATCATTAAACACAAGCTGTGTATGGTCAAGGAGATTGTAAAGTCCTGGAGGGCATGGATTGTGTCTTAAAACACTAGAAGTTAGACACCTGTCCCAAAACGTTCCTATAGCCCTAGCCATGCTTTTGGGTATAGCAACCACAAGCGTCTTATTCCCTGTTGGGTCCCCAGGTACATTCTAGGAGCCCATTACAGATAGTCCTCAGGTTACCGATGAGATAGGTTCTGTAGGTTTGTTTTTAAGTTGAATTTGTAAGTTGGAGCAGGTACATTTACCTGTTATGTGTAATAGCCTCCATTGATGAGTGCAAGTTGGAGTCATTTGGATGTTTGCAACTCAGGGACTACCTTTACGTATTTCATTTAAATAGATGACTGAGAAAGACCAGAAGGGAAAGTTTATAAAACTTTACATTACTGAGTTATCTCTGAGGTGTTTAACTTCCTCATAAATTAGATTTTTTTGAGCCCCAGCCTGGGCATTTTATTCCTACTAAAGGAGCCAGAAAGATTAAGGATAATCCTTTTACAGATGTATGTTGACACACATTTCTGTGAATATGAATTAACTATATAGAACTTGATTACCTTTCTTGGGTACAGGGTTTTCCCTAGAAAAGCAAATTTAAATTAGGTGAAATGCTGAATTGAAGCTTTGGGCTTCCTTCTTTTCCTCCTTTAAGGCAAAGTTAATTGCCTTATGTTTAATCAGAATATAGGAATAGGCTTCCTGAACAATATTTACTAGCTTTACCTGCAAAAAAATTGATGAAGTTAAGCTATGGTTTACAGAATTCCCAGCTCATTAACCTGGTCTCTGTTATAGGTTTGTGAATCCAACTTTGTAATTGTAAATAATGCTGTTACTAGCTCAATTGCTTCAGATTCCAAACAATCTATATCTGTGATAATAATTGCATTCATTTTTTTTTTTTTGAGACAGAGTCTCACTATGTTGCCCTTGGTGTCACAACTCACAGCAAACTCGAATTCTTGGGCTTAAGCTATTCTCTTGCCTCAGCCTCCCAAGTAGCTGGGACTCCAGGTGCCTACCACAACACCTGGCTATTCTTTTGTTGCAGTTGTCGTTGTTTAGCTGGCCAGGGCTGGGTTCAAACCTGCCAGCCTTGGCGTATGTGACTGGTACCCTACCACTGAGCTACAGGTGCCACCAATAATTGCATTCTTTCATGGCCTTATTTATCCATTGGTACCCTTTCCCGAACCTCAGAATTTAAGAACCATGATTTTGGAGTACCTCGTTGCATCCTACTCTCTGTTCTAGACCTTTGCTTGTATTTTCTCTCAGAGCGTCGTAAGTAGCATAAGTGACGGTGTGTAGTGTTCTGTTGACTTGATTGGTTGATTCAGTCCTAGTGAGTGACCTGGTCACCTGATGTGGTCTGCTTCCTAATATTTGCTCCAAGCTGCTGGAGTATAGTATTTGCATCAGCTACTTTGTGGAAGTGAGTGGTTCTTTTTTAATACCATCAGTTTTTCATGTGGGGGGGCTTGACGATGATTCTGTTTTTGAATGATCCATTGATAATTTTGGTCTAAAGTTTTCCAGAAATTACACAAGGATTTTTATAAGGGAGTGAGAAAAGGGAAAAGGCATGTCTGTTCCAAAGAATCTTTAGGACAATTATAAGCTGTTAAGAAGTGTCTTGTGATAATAGCACAGATAACTAAGCTATGTCACATAAATAATTAATCACGTATGCTTTTGACAAGGAAATTATTTTCCAGCTTAAAAAAAATATTAAAAGCTTAAACTTTGTTTGCTTTTTTTTATTAAAAAGTAATTTGGAGCCAGTAACTTAACCTGTTTTTCATAAACATGCTAGCTAGAGGCAGCCAAAAAATACTCATGCTTACATACTTGGGGTCCTCAAATGAACTTATGTTTTGGATCATGATAACTCTAGTAATTGCTTGAATTACCCTGGTTGTGTAATAGAATGGACCCTCAATATAGGGGGTTGATTTGTATGGCTGGGTCTGTTCTGCTGAGTTTATGAGGACTTGCCAAATCTCATCTCTTATCTAAAATCCTTCTTTACCTCTATCTTCCTTATCCTAACCCTAAGAAATAAATCTATTCTATGTTCATAGCATGTAACAGCTTGAATTCTGGCTAAAGTTTACCTTTTTTTGGTGAGAGTTTGTAAAGCTTTTAAACCTGACTCTTGTTTTTATATCCCCAGCATCACTGTGGTGCCTGGCACACAGTAGAGCTTCAGCAAATGATTATGGTAGAAACATCAGGAGGGATCACTTCCTCTGGCTGTGACAGCTGTCATCTGTGTTTATGGAGACTGTACTCTTAAGAAAATGGAGGCCATGAAACACTCCAGCTTCCACAATGTGGTCTGTGCATTCTGTTGTGTGAGTTATCTCATAGAAAGGTCAGATTCTGGTAGAAACTCTCGCCTTCATGTTTACTTCTGTTTCATTTTGCCTTAGTACTTCACCAGAATTCATCCAGGGGTTCAGTTCTATTGGGACAGATGGATCTGGAAAGACCCTGAGCTCTGGGAGTTACCAGAAATATCTAAAAACAAAGCAATTACTGTTGGGTGGGGATTTCTGAGTATCTTTTTCTTTGCAGATACATCTAACGCTTCTGAAAGAAAGAGCCTCGCTAGGTGAGCTGGGCAATGCAGCCCGAGATGGCTCAGTTGGCTCAAGCATTGGGCACCAGGAGCAACCTTTGTCCCTGGAAATTGGAAGGTCTTATTATTACTGAGAAATGGCATTTGGGGCATCCTTATAAACTAACAAACAAATCTAGCAATAAAAATCAAATCCCTGCCTTCATAGTGCATACTGTTACTTATGCTTAAACTGTTGTCACAGTTATCAACAGTCTGAGTTAGGATTTTTGTGAGTTCCGTCACCTGGACACCTAGTTATTTGCCTACGTTTGTAAGAGACAGAGTGTTGAGCTATCTTATAGGCTTATTGAGCCAAAAGGAGCAGGATCTTTTATAAAAAAGTAACTCAGGCTTTTTAGGTGGCCAGGGCAAAAGAAAACACCACACGCACACACAGGATTTGTGGAGGACATAATCAGTACAGTTGTTGCTCTGATGTGTGTAGGTAACTGGTTGGAAGGGATACAAGTAGGACTACCTGCCATTAACTCTTCTTGCAAAGTGGAGGCTCTCATCTTTTTTCCGCTCTTAACCTTCTCAAAGAAAGTTGTTGAATTTGGGGAAGAGGGTGATTTTATTTGTAGTCTGAGGAATGATTATTTCTCTCGACAGAAGGTGGGCTCCCATAGTTGTCTTAGCACCTCTGTCTACTCCACAGACTGACAAAGCCAAGAAGGCTGAACTCTTTTCCATTTAGGAAGGTTAAATTTAGCCACAACAGGTCAAGAAGAGGGAAAAGTTATAATTCTTAGAAACAAGTGACATTGGCTTAGTCTGTTAAAAAAAAAAAAAGCTAGAATATCCTGTCAGCTGTAGATGCCGTTGGGCTCCGGGAAGAACCACTGGCCCCCAAGTCATCTCTGGAACTGACTCCTGGAAATGAAGCCTCTGCATCCTTCAGTGACCAAAGTGTGTTAGGATTGTGTTTTCTACAAAGTTCTAAATAAGGCGTGTTTGTTTTTAATTCTAGCCAAGTCACTAAAGCATTGTTGAGGGAGGTTTGGACTGTGGAAGGTGTGGAGCAGGGGTCCTCAAACTTTTTAAACAGGGGCCAGTTCACTGTCCCTCAGACCATTGGAGGGCCAGACTGCAGGCCCTGGGATGAGTCAGCTGCTAAGCAGGACAGGCAGCAGTAGCAAGAACACCCCACGGGCCGGATAAATGTCCTAGCTGGGCTGGAGTTTGAGGACACCTGGTGTGGAGAGTTAATGAATTTTGAGGATGGTGTAAATATTTAGAATTTTTTAAATTTTTTTAAACGTCATTCTCCTGTGTCATTGTGACTTCTTCATGTTCTTTCTTAACTCTTTGTTCAGTTTGAATTTCAACTGTGTAATATCAGTAGTACCAAAAAGTATGAAATCCATCAAGTGAGGAAAATCTGCAGAGCTGGAACCCAAGCCAGCAACTTTGCAGTGAGGATGACCCGCCTGGTCAGGGATCCACTTAACTGGATATTGAATCTCTCTGTCCATCCCTCAGCCTTTTTTTTTTTTTTTTTTTTTGGAAATAATTTTAACTTAAAATAATAAGTTGAGAGAGCAGCATGGAGTTCCTGAAATGTCACACACCTTTCCCTAATGTTAACATCCTACATAGTCCTTAATCCAATTACCACAGCCAAGAAATTAATATTGGAACAATGTTGTTAACTGTAGACTCTGAATTTCACCTGTTTTCCACTTAAACAACTGTCCTTTTTCATTCCCAGGATCCTGTATCTATTTAGTCTCCTCCAGTCTTGACAGTTCGCTGTCCTCCCTTTTTTTATGACCTTCACACTTTTGGTTGTTTTTTTTTGAGCCAGAGTTTCACTTCATCACCCTGATAGAGTTCCTTGGTGTCATAGCTCACAGCAACCTCAAACTCTTGGGCTTAAGTGATCCTCATGCCTCAGTTTCACTCAACTGCAAGTGCCCAACACCACACCCAGATTGTTTTTCTGTTTTTAGTTGAGAGGGGTCTCGCTCTTGCTCAGGCTGGTCTGGAACTCCTGAGCTCAGGCAATCCATTTGCCTGGCCTCCCAGAGTGCTAGGATTATAGGTGTGAGCCACCATGCCCAGCAGACCTTGACACTTTTGAAGAGTACTTATCAATTACTTTCATAGAATGCTCTTCACCTTGGGTCTCTGCTTTTTCTCATCATTAGATTCAGTTTCTGTGTTTTAGGGAAGATACAAACATTGTACCCAGCCTTGGGTTCACTTACTGCAAAGAATTTAGATGTTCTAATTAAAGCCTCCTTTTCTACCACTGGTGATTTAGGACTTCATCCAGACCCTTTTCACTCATTTGCTGCAGTTGGTCATCCCCAGTGCTTATTAGCATCTACACCAGAGTGTTAGAAGAGCAATTAATGAAATGAAATATATCCCTTTGGAATTTTATCAGAAGTACAAGCTCAAGATTAGAAAACGGGAGGAAGCTGACATCATTGGCAAAAAGGAATTTCTGTGATTATCTGTAGATTTCAATTAACCATACACTTTGGACTTGCTACCAACTATCAAAGAGCTGGCTGTCCTGCAAGGAGTTAAGAGAGATAGGTTGCCATAAATTCTACCCAGTGATGATAATGATATATCATTGATGCATAGCTGCTAGGATTGCGGGATCAAGATAGAATCTTTAGTAGGAATAATGACCAAACTAACTAAATTTAGAAAGGTGAAGATTAAAATGCCCTCTGCATCCTGCATGTAAAGTAGTGAAAACTAGTATGTGAACTGAAGATGCTGTGCCTCTCACTTCAGATTTTGCAGTTGAAGATGCTATCTGGGGTGTTAAAAACGAAAACTATTCTAGGATTTATTAGAGTATGAGTAGTTAGGGAATGGGAATGGTAGAGATGCCTATTTGTACTCTCGAATTCTAAACCTGTTGTTTAGAAGATAGATGGCAACCTATTTGCAGTGGTCAAGGCTTCAAGTACTGTTTGAAACCTGTGTGCCCCTTCAGCACACCATCTTCTTGAGCTCTTGCCTGTGAAGACTTTTCCAGCACTCTGAAGTCCAAAGGCGGTAGGCCGGGCTGCCCTGATCATGCTGTTGCTCTTGCCTCCCTCATCTCCATTCATTGGTAGGTTCCCATGCCCAGAGCATCCCTTAGAGCATCATGAACAGGACAAAGGTCAACTTAAATAAGCCACTGGTCAGAAGGCAGCTGCGACCACAGGGGAGGTGTTCAGGCTTCCTTGTTCTTGCCTGTGGCTTTGCCCTCCTGCCCCTTAGTTTCCTCTTATGACTACTCATTAGACCCTGGAAAAATACAAGAATCTGTTTCTTAGTGTCCATTGGCGATTTAGTGTCCTGCTTTTGTTCCTGGAGCTTCAGCCGTCTCAGTCCCCACTCACCCCCAATCTCCTGCCAAGGAATTTAGGGGCAGGAAGACTGGAGGGCCGAATGGAGCAAAGAGGCCACTGGGTTTCACACAAAGCCCTGTCAGCCAAAGCTGTCACTTGTTAGCCATCCAGAGGGTCTCCTGCCTGCTCCTAGTGAGCTCACACCTATGTGACGGCAATAGCCCACAGTTACTCAGCACTTTCTGTATGCCAGTTACTAGTCTAAGAATGTTATATGTACTAACTTGGTTAGTTTTCACATAGGTAAAATTATTATCCCCACTTTAGAGATGAGAGCATGGAAGCACAGAGAGGTTACACAGTTTGCCCAAGGAAGCACAGCTGGTAAATGGCAGACATAGGATTTAAACCCCGTCAGTCTAGCTCCAGAGTCAATCTAGCTCTCAGACTAGTGTTTTTCAACCTTTTTTTATCTTATGGCACACTTGAACCTATAGTCAAACTTCCATGGCATACTTCAATTATGTTGATTAAAAACAAAAGAGTTAAATATATATATCTCACTTTGAACTTCTTTTGAAAATAATTTAATTAATGATCTTTAAAAATTTTCATGGCACACCACTTGAAAATCACTGCCTGAGACTCTACCCTTATTAGAAGTAAACACACACAGACGCTAGATGTTGCAGATGGCTGGAAGTGGAAGCTCAGCACTTAGCCATGAGAATGTTAGGTTCAAATACCAGACCTGAGATTTCCTTATGTGCTGCCTCTTTCTAGATTTAGTGATAAGAATAGTACCCTGAATGGTGGTGATAATAGTGGTAATGAGATATACCAGCCCCCTGGTTCTGCTTTGTCTGTTTCCCTCCCACCCAGTGATGATAAGTCTGAGAACCTCCAACTCGGTTCACATAACAGCCCCCTCAGCCAGTCCTGTGGTACTGGGTGCCAGGAACACCATCCAGGAGTCTCTACAAACCCTGCCTCTGTAACAGATGCTCACCCCCCCCTTCCCCCGGCCATGTTCCCCACTGTTCTTTAGCCAGGTTCCCCAGTGCTCTCGGCTACATTGTAGAGTAAATGGGTGACTTTGCTCCAATGATCCATGAGTCAGATGGTCCCTGGCTCTTCATTTCATTTGGGAAAGAAAATAATTTACCGGTTGCCATTTTGTTTGTAATCTTAAGAAAACAAATGGTATAATCTAGGCTGTTTGACCTTGTTATTTATAATGCAGCTACTCTTTTTTTCGAGTCCCTTCTGAAAACTCAGTTGTTCCACCAAACTTTGACATGACTTTTGTGATTAGCGTTTGCCTACAGAAATTACTACCCCTTGTAGTTTTAATTGCATGTTCCATTCTTTTCTGTCCTTCCTAGTACATTTGGGGCAGGCTGTCAGAGAGGCCCCCCCCCCCAGTGGGGGCATTCCAGCAGGGTCTGTTACATGAGCCCCAAGCACATGATGTGAGAGCCTTGTGATGAAAGATACTGCAAAAACAGTGTGTGCTGTTATCTAACCTGACTGCCTTGAAATCCTGCTTTCTGTGCTCGCAGAGTAAGGTTTTCATAGTGTCCTTTTTGTTCTGGTATCATCTAAAACAGTGGGAAAAATTAAGTAGGTAGTAACCTTTAGATGAAAGAAGATAGGAGGAAAACATGTCCTGGGGGCCTTGTTTTACCACTCAGTTGTTTTTTAAAGTGTGTGTGTGTGTTTGGAAAAACAATCTTATTGCCATAGTAATGAAGTTACCTGATTCCATTTTACAGGTTGCCAAAAAAACCTTTTCCTGTGGTTGATAGAAATCAGCAAACTGGAGCCCGGTATTAGGAAGAGCTGAGGAGACTCTGACTGAATGAGATGAGCTACAAAATTGATAGATTGACTGTAACATTAGAGGGGTTCCTTTGGGATCACACGTGATCTCTGTCCATGTGACTTTGCAGCCCTCATCTGACATGGTGTCGTCCTTCTCCTAGGGAGGAGTTTGAGTTAGTGGATCTTCTGGGGGTGTTTAGCAAACACTCTGCTTATTGATTGTCTCCAAAATGTAGAAACAGATAACTCTGGAAGCATTTGTAAAGTGCATTTGAGGAAAAAAAGCTGCCTTGCCATGAATGGGAGTTTACTTTCTCTTTCTGGTCATCCTGGTCTTCTCCTGCACAGGTGAGAGTAGCTTTGGGTGGCTTCTCCCCGTGAGCACGTGGGGGCTTACCTCCCCTGCACATGACTTCTTGGAAAGTTCTGAGAAAAGCAGCTTCTACACTGTTGGCTTGCTGAGGAGAACTGTTAATTGTTTATCTAGAAAGATGACTGCAGGCATTGTCTTTCTAGATAAACTCCTTTAGAAATAATTTACCATGTATTTTGCTTTTGTTTTCCCCTATAGATAGGGGTCACGTGCTCACTAGAAACTTCCCTGATATTATAACTAAGTCGGCCTTGTGGAATATTCCAGAGCAGACCCCTCATCTCTGTCCCAATACAAGCAGAAGCAGGTGATGTGCCTCCCTGGCAAGCTGAGTTCCTACCACTTTTGTACAATCTAAGCTTAGAAATCGGTGCTATATATGTTCCTTTTTTGTGTCTCTACTCCTTTACTTCCTTTGATAAGGAAGAAACTTCCACATTAAAACTAATTTTACTCTGAAGGGGCAAGAAAAAAACAATCTATTGTCTGGCAGAGGTCAAGGCAGAACTCAACAAGAGGATCATTGTGCTGCCTAGTTCAGTTTGGAGAATTAGGGGGGAATGTTTATAAAAACAAAGTTTTGAAGCAGGGACAGTAGAAGGCTTTGTTTACCTGGCACTCTAAACTTTGAGGTACTCCTTTCCCCTGAAGAATAATGGAAAGGCAGAATTGTAATTAGAAAAGGTTGATGTAATTGATGTGCTAACAGTCTTTATTTGAGGTTTTCTTCTCTGCATTTTAGGATAGTCTTGCAATTATTTTTCAAAAGCCAAAATCAAACCCATCAGTCCAATGCTAAAACAGGCCTCAGCAAACACTTTCTTTTGGCAGAGAAAGACAAAGATCCTTGTTCTCTAGGCCAGTGTGTACGTGTATAATGTTTTAAAGAACAATTTTGATATGAACTCTTAGAATGAACCACTACTACATAGTCACTTTTATGGAAGTGCATTTGTGCAAGTATTCTATTGTGAGCCTAAGATTTTCAAAGTGGAAATATGGTCCTAAAGTGACTCGTTTGCTTTGGCAGTGTCTGTCTTAGTCTGGGGGTAAACATTTGTAGAAAATATGCAGAAAATTATACTGCTCTGACTTTATGCTGGTAGCAAATGGAGATGATACACACACATAAATATACTAATATATATAAACATTGTGAGTAGGCTAGCTGGGCATTGTGTCTGTAGTCCCAGCTGCTTGAGAGGCTGAGACAAGAGGGTCACTTGAACCCAAGAGTTTGAGATTGCTGTGAGCTGTGATGCCAGGACACTCCACTCCAAGGAGACTGAGTGAGATGTTTTCTGTCTCAAAAAAAACCCAAAAAACAAGCAAAGAAAAAAAACAAACCATGGTGAATGAATGTATCCTTTTCATTTTGCTATCAGGTTTAGAAGTTAATTTTGAAAATTGCAAGTCACATTTCTTCTTGCACCAATAACGTGTGTCTTCATTTGCTTACTGATGCGTATGTGTTCTTGTATCATTTTAGTTGTGGGGAAGTCCTCTTTCCATTCTTTTATCCTTTAACCTTCTGTGCTGTATTCCCAAACTCTACTAACCTGATTTTTGGGATTTTTTTTGAAAATATGTTCGCTGGGCTTTTTGTGGGAGGGCATTTTCCCCCTAAGAAAGTTAGAATATGAGCAATTCATTTGTATTAGTGAAATTCCCACCTAACGACTGACTGCTGTATGTTCTCTTATTTCCATTTCAAAAATAGGGTAACCGCTCGGCACCTGTAGCTCAAGCGGTTAAGGTGCCAGCCACATACACCAGGGCTGGCCAGTTCAAATCCAGCCCGGGGCTGCCAAACAACAATGACAACTACAACCATAAAATAGCTGGGTGTTGTGGTGGGCGCTTGTAGTCCCGGCTACTTGGGAGGATGAGGCAAGAGACTTGCTTAAGCCCAGGAGTTGGAAGTTGCTGTGAGCTGTGATGCTACAGCACTCTACCCAAGGTGACAGCTTGAAGCTCTGTCTTTAAAAAAAAGAAAGAAAGAAAGAAATAGGGTGAATTTACCTGTTAGTGCCGTCAGCTAACATAAGGGTATGCTGCATTGTGTTCCAGAGACTGAGGGAACTCCAGAGTTTATACAGATAAATAGGGTCAGAGCTTTTTTTCTTATTTTTATTTCCCTCTCATTGGTTTTAGTAGTGAATGCCAAACCTGAGATGCATTGAAAAGAAAACATTGTATGTATACAATACAGTAGACACTTCAAGGAATTTTTTTAAAGTAACATTCTTTGGCACTTGCTTTCTTAACTTGACCCATAGAGACAAAAACTCTGAAAGGGAAACTTATCCATTTGAGATTTCTTTTGTCTCCCACTGAGCAATATAGAAGAAATTCACTTCTGGTTATATGTCTTCTGGGCTCTTTTCAAAATGGATTTTTTTTTTTAATTTTACTGTAAGTAATAGTCCATTAAATGAACAGTTTCCTGAGAAGAAACTAGATCTAGATATGGAATTATCTTCTTATCAGCAGTACTTTTCATGATACCAAAGAAAAAAAGGGTATTCTCACCAGCAACTGAAACATACTAATACTGCAGAAATTCCTGTGAACTGTGTGTTTGCTGCTTCCTTTTGTTTGTTTGTTTTCAGAGCAGATGGGCTTGTTTGCTTTTTGCTTAAACATTAATCAAAAATCAATTTATGGCTATGTAAGTGGCATTAGATAATTCTCATTCCGACTACAGTAAATAATATCTATTTGTTCATGTTAGATAAGTCTGGGTGGCAGTGAAATGTAAAATGGAATTACATGAGATATGACATATGGCTGTGTGTTTCATAAATTAAAGCTTTTATATATGTGGGAGGAGAAGTAATTTAGCTTACTGACAAAAGGAAAAGCAAAGGAAATTCCAGAGAAAGAACGGGATACCAATTCTAAATAAATTTGGAAGATAAAGAGAATAATTTAGTTTAATCTTTTTAACAAATCATCATAGTTAATATGCTGGGATAAGAACCATGAGAAGAGGAATAGTCTATATCCTAAACATTTTTTAGAGGCAGATTCTCAGTTTATCGCCCTCGGTAGAGTGCTGTGACATCACAGCTCACAACAACCTCCAGCTCTTGGGCTTAGACAATTCTCTTGCCTCAGCCTCCTGAGTAGCTGAGTACAGGTGCCCACCATAGCACCTGGCTGGGGTTTTTGTTGTTGTTGTTGTTGCAGTTTGGCCGGGGCTGGGTTCAAACCCACCACCCTCAGTATATGGGGTCAGCGGCCTACCCACTGAGCCACAGGCGCCTCCCCTATACATTTTTCTATAGATGCTTCTATGGCTCTTCTGCTGACCCCCTGCCCCCTAAACAAAACATGTATTTGAGGATTGGGGTCTGGGGTATGTCATACAACTGAATACATTTTTCCTAATATAGAAGTTATTTCTACATGTAAATAAATTGCTTGAGATAGTTAGGTTTGTGGAAATATAACTGACATTTCCTTGAGATTAGGGAATTAAGTCTTGCTAGTTAACTTTATTTGTATACATGTGTATATATATTTTGAGAGAAAGGGGATTTTATGATTGCAACAATTTGAAATTTCCAAGGAAAGGAAAAGATTATTGAAATGATCAAAAATGCACCTTTTTCATAGATATAGATCTTTTAATTGGAAAAAATCTGGTTTTGAGATAAATCAATGGAAATTTTTTACTTCTTCCCTAAGATTCATTTAGCTTTCAAAAGGCCAAAAGTTTAATGAAGCTTCTAAATGCCAATCTTTCCCTCCTTCTCTCAGAGAGTGCACTTCAACTATAAATACATTTACATTGTTTAAAATATTAGTAATTCTCCAGCCAGACCTCTGAGATAGCTGAGAAACAGAAAGCCAAGTTCCAAAACGTTGTCAGGCACCCTGGAGACCCTCTCCACATCATAGGTGTTAGACCCACCAAGGGTTTCACCTTTGTGTTTCTGCCTTCTTAACCCTGGGAGGACCTAGAAAGGACCCTAAACTTGGCAAATTCTTTCTTGTTTTCTTTTTTTTCGAGACAGAGTCTCACTCTGTTGCCCAGTCTAAATAGAGTGCCTTGTGGTCTACTTAGTTCATTGCAACCCCAATCTCCTGGACACGAGTGATTCTCCTGCCTCAGCCTTCCAAGTAGCTGGGACTATAGGTACCCACCACAATGCTTGGCTAATTTTTTCTATTTTTAGTATTGACAGGGTCTTGTTCTTGCTCAGGCTGGTCTTGAACTCCTAAGCTCAAGCAATCCTCCTACCTTGGCCTCCCAGAGTGCTAGGATTACAGGCACAAGCCACTGCTCCTTGCAGGCAAATTCTTTTTGTACCCTATATACGATAGGAAGTTGGTAGCACTGAGAGCAAGGAGAGGAAGAATAAATACACATGTAATACTTTATTCAGTGTGTGTTATTTACAGAGTAGATACTCTGACTGTCCCGTGAATTGTGCTTCAGAATTTATTTCTTATTTACCTTGATTCAAGATCAGCCGTGTCATGGTAACCTTTCAGGGACCTTGTGCATATGCAATTTGGAAATTGAGTCAGTCTGTCTCTGTCTCTCTTCTCCCTGCTCTTCCCAGCCCCAGCCCTGGCTGTCAGTTGAGATGAGCCTGTGCAACGCTTTTATTTGCGATTGATTGGCAACTTTCTGTTCTCCCTCTGCTGCTGCATCTGAATCATCACTTACTTCCATCAATTTTCTGAATGCCTCACCTAGTGATCCTGGTGGGGAAATTACAGTGATTAGTGCTCTAGCTCTTGTTTGCCCATAAGTGTTCCAAAGTAGTATTTTTTAAAACTCTTCTAAGATATTCTCTCTTATCATAGTAGATACAGTGAATATTAAACCTACCCTAATTGCCTAAAATTTTCACACTGTAAAATCAAATTGGCAGCTTTATAAAATAAAAGGTTGGAGGTATGAACTTGACTAAGGCTCCCCATTTGTGACAACACTCTTGGCTTGCCTTGCCTTGCCTTTCCATGTTGGATTTTGCTGTATTGCCATATGACTCCTGCCAATGTGTATTCCATTTAACCTTTACTTTTCTAAAAGAGATGCTAATTTTTCTAAGGCATTTCTGACCTTAGCCAAAGGAGAGACACCTTTTTTGACTATATATACATTTCTTCCTACCACATCATTGATGTTAATATCAAAGTTTGTTCTTTCAAGTGTCTTATAAAAATTTTAAATTACATCAGTTGCATAAGCCATGCATAAAAAAAGCAGACTCCTACATATGCTGACAGTGCATTTGTACTGTGTCATTTAGCAGTTCCTTTTTTTTTTTTTTTTTGTAGAGACAGAGTCTCACTTTATTGCCCCTAGTAGATTGCCATGGCATGACATGCCTCACAGCAACCTCCAACTCCTGGGCTTAGGTGATTCTCTTGTCTCAGCCTCACAAGTTTAGGTGGGACTACAGGCACCCACCACAATGCCCATTTATTTTTTTGTTGCAGTTTGGCCGGGGCTGGGTTTGAACCCGCCACTCTTGGTATGTGGGGCCAAGGCCCCACCCACAGAGAAACAGGTACCGCCTTCGTTGAGCAGTTTTAACATCTTGCATTAATTCCTTTGTGCGTCTGCTGGCTGCTGCCCTGATAAAGTTATCAAAGCCATCATTGGATGCATTGATGCTTCCCTGGGTAGGGGCTAGGGTGAGGGCATAAATGGTGTGACTTTGTAAATTGGGGAATGATAAATGGATTAGTAGAGAATTGAAGGGCACCGCAGTCAGGCATAATTGGTTTTTACTTTTGGGCCTGTAACTTCAACTATAGTGGAAGAAATTTAGGTAGAGGCAAAGTTTAAGTCTTTTCCCAGAAGTGCCACTAACAAGTTGGGTGACTTTGGGCTGGTCCATTGGTCCCTTTCTTTGACAATACCACAAGGTGGTGATACCAGAGGCAATGTCCAGTCTCTATTTTGTGTAACCTGGGCCTCTTAGGGGTCCCTGTATAGATATGACACAATGGAGGGGAGGGCAGTACTTTTCAATTCAGGGACCAAATTCAGCCAAACCAGAAATGTTTCTCTTAAGTTGCCTTAAAAAAGGCATTGGATACCTATTTGAAAGTTAGTAGTTAACTCCTCTAACCCACCTAGGATTAATGTTAACAGTTTCACAAATCAATGCAATTGAGGGAAATTAAACAAACAACATCTTTTTTTTGTTTGTTTGTTTGTTTGTTTTTTTTGAGACGGAGCCTCAAGCTATCCCCCTGGGTAGAGTGCCATGGCATCACAGCTCAGAGCAACCTCCAACTCCTGGGCTCAAGCGAGTCTCCTCCCTCCGCCTCCCAAGTAGCTGGGACCACAGGCGCCTGCCAC
>CAUYQV010026450.1:0-16754 GCA_963574575.1 Galagoides demidoff | reverse complement strand
GGCGGGCGCCTGTAGTCCCAGCTACTTGGGAGGCGGAGGCAGGAGACTCGCTTGAGCCCAGGAGTTGGAGGTTGCTATGAGCTGTGATGCCATGGCACTCTACCCAGGGGGATAGCTTGAGGCTCCGTCTCAAAAAAAAACCACAAAAAAACAAAGAATAAATAGGTTTGAGTGTACCTGTTTCTTTACTAAATTCTAATATTTAATATTTTTGTTTTGTGATCAATATTGTCAAAAAGTTAAAGGCAGTGCAAAGCTGGTGTGGGAGAAGTTAGTTTGGGAAAACAAGTGATATTTTTTCAGGACTATTCTGAAACCCATATTTATTACTCCTTTTTTTTTTTAATCGTTGTGTCTTAAGTTGTGAGAAAGCTCTAAGTGTTGAGCCACATAAGCCCATGCAGTGTTCCTGTGGCTGGGGGATGTGCAATGCTGGGGCACTGAGCATGGATTTAGGGGTTGCTTTTATTTTTCTAGGCTCTCTGGGGCCTCTGCAGGGTATTCACAGAAGTTTAGACGTTGGAAATTTTATTTCATATTTTTATAATGGCAATATTCTGTATTGTACATAAGTAATTTTTAGCCTAAAATTGTTTCAACTTGTTTGTGACTAGGTGTCCCTCCTCTAACAGTGTTCTTACTTTTTACAGGTATGCCTTACATTTTCTTGTACAAAGTGGAGTTTCCTACTGTATCATGATTATAATAGGAGTGGAGAACATGCACAAGTAAGTATAAATAAGTAAGCACATAAAATACATATTTAACTTAATAGAATTAGATCAAAGTAGAATTTTGTTTATTATATCTAAAATAATTCTGAGTTGTAACAGCTTTTTAAAGAAGAGTCTTCGTACATAGAAAAGCAAAATCATTGGGCTCGGCACCTGTGGCTTAAGTGGCTAAGGCGCCAGGCACGTACACCTAAGGTGGTGGGTTCGAATCCCCAGCCTGGGCCCACCAAACAACAATGATGGCTGCAACCAAAAAATGGCCGGGCGTTGTGGCGGGTGCCTGTGGTCTCAGCTACTACTTGGGAGGTTGAGGCAGGAGACTCACTTGAGCCCAGGAGTTGGAGGTTGCTGTGAGCTGTGATTCCACGGCACTCTACCCAGGGGGACAGCTTGAGGCTCTATCTCAAAAAAAAGTCATTGGTGGGCATCACTTTTTTGTTTGCTTAGAGCAGAGTTTTTGAACGTTGGTACTATTGACGTTTGAGGACAGATACTTTTTTTTTTTTTGAGACAGAGTCTTATTATGTCACCTTTGGTAGAGTGCCATGGTGTCACAGCTCACAGCAACCTCCAACTCCTGGGCTTAAGTGATTCTCTTGCCTCACCCTCCCAGTCAGCTGGGACTCCAGGTGCCCACCACAATGCCTGGCTTTTTTTTTGTTGCAGTTGTCATTGTTGTCTAGCTGGTCGGGGCTGGGTTCGAACCCACCAGCCTCAGTGCATGTGGGCTGTGCCGTAACCACCGTGCTATGGTGCTGAGCCAGGACAGATAATTCTTTAATGTTTAGGACTGACGTGCATTGTAGGCTAGTTAGTAGCATCCCTGGTTTCTCTGCCCACCAGATGCTAGAAGTATCCCTCCGGTCCTGACAACCGTAAATGTTTCCAGATATCTTTAAATATCCTTTGGAGGGTGAAATGATGTCCTGTTAATAACCACTGCTTTAGTTCTATAGGTGACAGCATTAGAGAGATGGAGTGAAGTGAATAGATTGGAGAGAGATTTCAAAGGACGGAGTGATTAATGAGAAGTGCAGGTTGGAAATGAGGTCTCCAGGGTGACTCCCAGGTTTCTGGCTTAAACTGTAGGCTAGATGGAAGAACTCTTTTCTGAGGTAAAGTACCCTGCAAGTGGGCGTGAGTTGAGGGGACAGAGCTTTTCCGGTGGGTGTATATATTCAGCCTCTCAATAGTGCTTGGCAGGTAGTAGACGCTCAGTGAATTTTTGCTGCATAAATGAATGCTGACTTTAAGACATGGAATGGGAGCTGGGTGGTTAAGTAGCCGTATATCAGGAGGGGGTAGCTGGGCCAGCAATATAAATTTGGGAAGAGAGATGTGTAAAAAGTGTTTGGTAGAAAACCCAAGGACCGAGCATATGAACAGACACTGCTGGGATATTCCATCATATCTGAGATATGATGTTTGATGCATGCGCTGTTTTTCTGAATTCTTAAACACATATGTCTGTAAGAGTTTTGCATAAGGGATTATCTTTTTTCTGAGTCTCGTTCTGTTTTGCATCTTCTGTGTTGGGCAGTGTTAGGGACCTCCTCTGTGGTGACGTGCTGTCTTCTCAGTTTCCATGGACACCATGGTCCAGACTCGAGTGCCATGGTGTTGGCCTAACTCACAGGAACCTTAGACTCCTGGGCTCAAGTGAACCTCCTGCCCCAGCCTCCCTAGTAGCTGGGACTACTGGAACCTGCCACAAAATGCCTGGCTAATTTTTCTATTTTTAGTAGAGGTGGGTCTTGCTTTTACTCAGGCTGATCTGGATCCTCCTGCCCAGACTTTCAGGATTACATCCGTGAGCCACCATATCTGGCCCACTTACAAGTTCTTCATGTTTTGATTTTAATTTTTAAAAGAGGAAAAAATACCTTGGTGTTTCAGATGAAGTGATTTTTGTACCATTATGACCCTATTTTTAAAATCTTGTATAGATGATAGGTTCAAAATGATAATGTAATTAATATCTGATGAAAATGATGCTCTTAATCTGTATAGTAGAAAGAGACTAATTAGATTACTGAAATCAAGGGGAGTAAATTCATGTCTAGTAATAGGAAATTGTTTCTTTTTCTGAAAGGCAATTTATAGTACTTTAGACCTGTATTGTTAACTACAATGGCCACTAACCACAAGTAGCTGTGCGAATTTAAATTAATTAAAAATTGAAATACAGTTCTTTAGTTACACTAGCTACATTTCAAGTGTTCAGTAAGTGACTACATTGGACATTGCAGATAGAGAACATTTCTAACATCGTAGGAAATTTTATTAGATAGTGCTGTTTCAGAGACATACAGTTGTATAAAATTAGTAATGTTACTTGTTTGCAGTAGTATTCAGGGGGAAGTACTACTCGTGTATATGCTGCTGATATTTAGAATAGAATTTCCGTGTTGGGATATTAATGGAGCAGATTGGGGAAGGCAGGGTTTGCCACATACGTTGCTGTTGTTGGCAGCAAACACCAGGTGGATAAGTGATTTGAAAAGTGTGTATCTTCTTGTTATTTTTAAACTCAGTTTTTTACTTTTTAGTTACATGTATTTTGCTTGATGTTTTCTTATTTTTTCTTGTTATCTATATATGCCCCCACCCTTTTCTTTCTCACTTAGGCTTTTACATTGATTTAAAATGTTTAATGGGTCAGACCTTAAGAATTTCTCCCAGATACACTAGGTGGGACTCCGCGTGTTCCTGTATGTTATTCACAGTTACTCTTTATGTATAATGCTGTCTGTTTCTTTCAGTCTGCCGTGCGTTATGTAATATATTTCTATGAATATGCAGGCTTTAGATTTTTAAATTTAGGCATTTAGACTTAGGGCACTTAAGAATTTTAAAGTTCCTGCATGTGACTGCTTTTTATTTAATTATTTCTGGAGAAAAGGCATAAAAAATTTATTAACATGTGCATAGGATTAACCATGAGTGATTCCTCCAGGATCATTCTGTTTTCTTTCTTTTTTTGCTTTATGGTCTTTATGAATGTTGTTAGTACACTTGCTCTAACAGATCCATATGAAATTAAAATATTTTAATACAATATGAACTTTATTTTTGTAGCTCCTTTTAATGCTCATGTGTATGCATTATTACTCTGATCCATATTAGTTCATTTATAGTTAATAATCTATTTTAGAAATCAGTGCTTTTTCTTACATTATAGTTTCATATAATTTTTGAAATTTTTGAATAAAAAATTAAAAAATTTAAATAATAGAGACAAAAGAATATTTAGGGATACAGTATCCCGTATGTCTTAGTCCTTTGGGGCCATTATACCAAAATACCATGAACTGGGTGGATAAACAGCAGTAATTTATTTCTCGGAGTTTGGAGGCTGGGCAGTCCGAGATCAGGCTGCTGTAGATGTGGTGTGTGGTGAGGGCTTGCGTCCTGGTTCATAGTCAGCGGTATTCTCCCCTGACCTCACATGCTGGCAGAGGCAAGAGAGCTCTCTGACTCTCTTCATAAGGATGCTAATCCTATTCATGAGGATTCTGCAACCAGTCATCTTCCAAAGGCCTACCTCCAAACATCCTCATAGATTAGGTTTCAGCTTAATAATTGAGGGGGAACACAGTCTATAGCAGTCTCTATAAGGATATTAATTCTCCTTAACATGGAAGTAATTCACCTTCACCAAATTTCACCTAGCATTTCGGAGAGCAGGGTTTGGCGTTTTTAACTATGCAAGGCATACAGCTTCTGTCCCTGTTTCACTCTGCTGTCACAGGGCAAAGGCAGTTGTAGACCATAGTGAACAGGTAACACGGCTGTGCTTCAGTAGAACTTTATTACAAAGATAAGTGGTAGACTGGGTTTGGCCAACCTTTATCTGAGCAGCTCTTTTAAGATAGCAGGAGGCAGAGACGTTTTCCTATTAGCTTAAAAAACATAAGTTTGCCAAGTAGTAATTTTAAACTTGCTATAGCACAAATATGGAATATATGAAATTGTTTTATGAGTTACTGTCTTGAAGCAATGTTTTCTAAAAAGATGGCTGAAATGTTTGCCTTCCTCTTGATATAACTTTTGTGTAAAAAGGAAGTAAAGTAGTGCAAAGCCTGATGGTTAACACTTAAATAAAAACAATATAAATGGAATAATAAAATCACAGGATGTGAGATCAATATATAAAAGTCAGTGTTCCCTACACGCAGTGGCTCATGCCTGTAATCCTAGCATTTCAGTAGCTGAGGTGGGAGGATTGCTTGCAAGCAAGAGTTTAAGGCCAGCCTGAGCAACATAGGAGATCCCCATCTCTACAGAAAAATAGAAAAAAAATTTAGCTGGACATGGTAGTATGCACCTGTATTTGGAAGGATCACTTGAGCCCAGGAGTTATTAGGTGGCAGTGAACACTCTAGTCTGGGCAATAGAGTGAGACTCTGATTTTTAAATACCAGAAATGAATGTCTGAGAATGAAATTTTAAAAATCCATCCTCAGGGGGACCAGAAAGAATAACGTGTAGGAGTAAACTTAACAGAAGTGCAAGCCTGAAATAGAAAGCGTTGCTGTGAGGCGCTGCCATGTTGAGGGTCGGGAGACTTAGTAGCCTGTGTGGCAATTCCTGCGCTGTGGAGCAAAAGAGTCCGTGCAGTTTCCCTCATCCGTCAGAAGCCCAGCAGGCTCTGTTGTGGAAATGGACAAGCTAACCCTAAAATTTAAATGGAAAGGACCTAGGACAGCCCCACAAGAAAACAAAGTTGAATGACTTATTTAGCGTTACCTCATTTAAAAACTTAGCATAAAGCTGCATCAGTTAAGACAGTGCACTACTGCAGTGTGTTGAGATGGATGTATTCGTCAGTTGAACAAAATCTGGTCAAATGATTGCTGACAAATTTGCTAGAGCAAGTCAGGAGAAAAGGGTTATCTTCTCAACAATGGTGCCTTTACAATTGGATATACCTTGCAAACAAGTAAGTAAAGATACATTTTAACTCCTACCTCAGAAGGGAATACAAAAATAAACCCAGAGTAACTCCCAGATCTACCTGTGAAGATAAAAACTCTACAACCTATAGAAAAAGGAGAAGAAAATATTTTTGTTGGATTAGGGGAGAACATAATATTAAAACCACAAAGAAAATGAAAGGAAATTTGATGGTTTGGACTTCATTAAAATAAAAAAATTTCACTCTTGGGAAGACATGTTAAGAAAATGGAAAAACAGGCCACAGATTAGGATGAAATATTTGCAAAATATATATATCAGAATAAAGAACTCTTACAACCCCATATTAAGAAAATAACCCAATTAAGAAAAGGGCAAAAGATTTGAACAATATTTCATCAGGTAAAGATATGTAAATGCAAATTTAAGAATATGAAAAGATACTCACATTAGTCCTTAGGGACGTGCCTGTAAAACTCTGGTGAGATACTGCTGACCACTCGCCAACAGCGGTGACAGGGAGTGACCACTCGCTAGCAGCGGCGACAGGGAGTGACCACTCACCAGCAGCGGCGACAGGGAGTGACCACTCCCCAACCAGTGGTGACAGGGAGTGGCCACTCACCAACCAGTGGCGACAGGGAGTGGCCACTCACCAGCGGTGGCGACAGGGAGTGGCCACTCACCAACCAGGTGCAGTGACATGTGGAGCAGGTGGGCCCCTCATAGTACTGGTGGGCATGTAAAAGGGGGCAGCCACGGAGGGAAAGAGTTTGGCAGTTTTAAAAAGTTAAACATATACTTACATAACAGTAATTTTACTCTAAGAAAAATGGAAACATATTGATGTGGACACTTGTGAGTGTTCATAGCCAGATTGTTCATCAGAGCTTCCAACAGACATGTTCATCAGCTGGTATGTTGCCAGGGGGCACCCTGAGCGGTGACAAGGAACATGCTGTGTGCCATAACATGGGTCAGTCTCAGAAACTTCATGCTCAATGAGAAAAGCAAGCGACAAAGCCTGCAGCTGATAGGAGCCCACTTATATGACGTTTCTGCAAAAGGCAAAATTCTGCATACAAAGGGTTAAGTCAGTGCTTGTTAGGGGCTGGGGTGAGAGTGAGGATTGATGGCAGATGGGCATGAGAGAACTTTTTGGGGTGATGGATAGATTCTAAGACTAGACTGTGGTGTAAATTCACTAAAATGCATTGAATTGTACACTGACATGAGTTTTATGACATAAATTTTTACTTCAAAGCTATTTAAAATTATAAACATTATGAAGAGAAGTACGGAAAGAAAATCCATATTAAAATAGAGACAGTTTTGAAAATTGATTTGAGGATCTTATACATATTCTCATTTAAGAAAATGTATAGATGTTCATAGGAATCTGATACTGGACTTTTAGGTTCTTGGTCTCAGCCATTAGATGAATGAAGCAACGGACCACAGGATCAGCAGTAGGTTAGGTTTTATTCAACAAGTGTTGCAGGTCTCACAAAGAGCCAAACCTCCTTGCAGGGCAGGATCAGCAGTAATACAAGTATTACAGCTCTTACAAAGAGCCAAACCTCCTTGCTCTCCTTCTCTCTCAGAGGTCTGTGTTTGGGCTCTCTGCTTAGGGGCTTATGTAGGGGCAATTGTCCAGTGAGCTTTGGAGTCCTGAAAATAGACCAATCAGGGATGCACTGGAGGAATTGACCTGCCAGAAGTCCACGAGAGGGGACAGCATGGTGCCAGTATCTTCCTGCTCATGTCTGGCAAATTCCTCCTTTCACCATAAAAACAACAGGTCCAGGGACAAGGTGGCAGTCTCAGTGCCACCTTGTCCTGTATCACGTCCGTGTTTTTCTGAGTTTAATTGTAAGAAGAAAGAGTCAAAAAGAACATTGACCTTCAAAGGAAGGAAATCTGAATGATGAAGGAAAGACATGATAACTTTCTATAAATATTTTAATGATGTAGATACGGTTGCTATGAAAGGCACATTTTTTGGCCTAGGAAGCATAACCTCTGTAATAATGAGTATTTGTCAGTGTGATTTATGGAATATTGCATTTGTCATTGGAGATACTGAAATAGATGCTGAGGGGACACTGTGGTTTGAATGCTGTAGGAGACAGTGCCATATGCCTTCTAAGTTTCCTTCTGATGGTAATTCCTGACAAGCACCGGGGGCTGCTGAAGTCACAGAACGTGAGCTATTTATAAATACTTTTTTCCCCTTAATCATAAAGTGCTCTAAATAAATTGAGAACTTCCATAATTTTAATATTGACTTTCTTTTCTTTGTCTTTTATGCCTTCATTCATTCATTCTATCTTTTGGATAGCCAATACCTTACTGCTTTTTATCTCCCATCAAAACATGTGGAGGAGGAGAGTGAGCTGATTATAGGCCCACTGAGGCTTTGCTGTGGGAGAGGTGATGCGCCTCATTTCGTAAGTGACCAGTGGAGACTGAGTGACCACATTATTACCATGTAGGTAGGAAATGGCGGATTTGAACCACGTCTCTTCTGTGCTGAACATGCTATTTTAAGTAATGTAATTTCATTTGATCGAAATTGATTCACACTATCAGTCACAGGCAATTTACTCTTTATCTCTTTGTGAAATGAAAAACATGTGATGTTACAGGAATTACTGATGCCCCTAGACAGGAGACCTTCCTGAGAGGTGTCCATGAACCTCTTTCTCTTGGTTTTCAAATCATGCTATATTTTGAAACTGTTTGTAAAGTTTATTCTTTGTTTGGTGTGTTTTAAGATGTCTTGGGGAAAACAATTGGCCATGTATCTTTTCCAACCTCTGATGACCTCCCTGTTCCCCAGGGGGCTGTAAGCTCAAGAAAGCAGCTGCTGAGGTGGGAGACAGAGCCGTGTGCAGGCATCTTTGGCCTGTCTCTGTAGCTGCAGCCCAGCTGCCCCAGTCTCAGGCTCCCTGTCCTGGGGGCTCCCTTCGTCCCTCTGCCATAAGATACCTTTCCCCTGTGTCTCCCCGGGGTTGATTCCACAGGACTCTGTGCTTCCGTTTCCTTTGGCCCAGCACTCTCAGAACTGCTCACTCCAGGCTGGAAGGAGTGAGGGCGGGATTTAGTTGAGGGCCTCCTTGACTGGTGCTTGGGCCTTCATTGGGATCAGCTCTGGAGCATGTTCCTCAGGCTTAAGAGGTGGGTGAGGGAACAAGTGGACTGCATCAGTGTGATGGAAAAGAATTGTGGTTAAACCCCTGAGATGCATGGATATCGGCCTCTATTTAGTAGAAAGATTGCTTCGTGGTTTTGCGGTAGACAGTTTTCAGTGAGGTCTGTCGATTGTGAAATCAGGCTGTTTATGCCTTGGTTCATTGATTCCTTGTCTTATTCCTTAGACCATCTTCACACCCTTTCTATAGGTGATGGGCGTGTGAACTCTTGCTGTAACATTGTATGCTAAAAGCTCTGGGATTAGCTCTGGGGGAGGAGAGTTTATATTATTGGAATAGCCAATCTAGCCAGGAGCAAAAACTCCCTGGAGACCATTCTGGAGGGCATAGTGCATGCATTTGATGCAAGTGATATAAGGGCCTTCAGAAGCTGAGGAGGTAGCCTGGAAGGACTTCATTACAGGGGGAACAGCCCAGGCTAAGGCACTTAGGCATGAAGGAACTGAGGGTGGGGAAGTGTGGATGTATAGGCTGAGGGTGGGGTGTGCCAGGGTGATGTTGTTTTGTTTTTGTTTTCATTCTTGAGGAGTCTCACTCTGTGTCCTGGGTAGAGTGCTGTGGCATCATAGCTTATAGCAACTTCAAACTCCTGGGTTCAAGTGCTCCTGCCTCAGCCTCCCCAGTAGCTGGGACTATAGGAACTGCCACAACCCTAGTGATATTGTTACATTGCAAGGTGCCGTTGCCAGCCCTTCCTTTGACAGAAGTGTATTTTTTGTGTAATAGTTCCTCTGTCAGATGAGAAACAGATACAGCAAATCTGTTTCATGTATAGATAGAACTAAATTCTTTACCATTTATCTAGTAGGTACAATTTTTAAACACAGGTGCCTTGCTTATAAAAACAATGAATGATCTGATTATGAAACAATACCTATATGTGTCTTCATGAATGCCATAACTTTTAGCAACATTTAAACGAGGCTGTGATGGTAGGCGTAGTCTGTGTGTGTGGGCTTCCGTCAAACAGAAATTCAGCTAAGGGGTGACTTGTACATACCACCATTTGAAGTTACCTTGCTTGGTTACCACTTTGTCCTGCTTGAGTGTAAGTGCTTTTGGAGCACAGATCCTGTCTGTCTTACATACACTGTATACTGAGGGCCTTGCCAAGTGCCTGAGTCATGGTATCTTACTAATAAATACTTGTCAAAAGAGTGAGTTTAGGACACAACCTGTTTTTCTTTTCTTTTCTTTTCTTTTTTTTTTTAAATTAAATCGTAGCTGTGTACATTAATGCAATCATGGGGTACAATGTGCTAGTTTTATATACGATTATATTTTTCTTTACCTTCTCCTTAGCCCCTTGCCTGGTTTTCCATGACTAAGCTTCCTTCAGAGGCATTCTATCCCTTTCTTTCATTCCTTCCTTTTCTTATCTTGACTTTTATTGAACTTTTAGATTTCACTTTAAATATTGTATTCTTAGAGAATCTTGCCTAGAAGTCTCAGTCTAGGAGACATGCTTTGTTACACACTCTCTCATAAAATTGTATCATTTTCCTTCTGAGAGTTTATCTTGATTTTAGTAACAAATTTATTAGTTACTTGGGTAACTGATGTGTTTTGCTTTGCCCTTACAGACTGCAAATTCCATACAGCAGTTATGCTGTGCCTTTTTTATTTTTTGAATGTAGCATAGCACTGAGGTAATGACATGTTCTTCTTTTTTTTTTTTTTTTTTTTTTTTAATTTATCACCCTTGGTAGGGTGCCATGGTGTCACAGCTCACAGTGATCTCCAACTCCTGGGCTCAGGTGATTCTCTTGCCTCAACCTCCTGAGTAGCTGGGACAACAGGTGCCCGCCACAACACCCAGCTATTTTTTTTTGTCGTTGCAGTTTTGCCGGGGCCAGGTTCCAACTCACCACCCTCGGTATATATATGAGGCCAGTGCTCTATTCAGTGAGCCATAGGCAGCACCTCCCTGATGACATGTTCTTAATGAGTGTTAGTGAATGAGTGCGTGAGTGCACATATGACTTCTGCATGGCAGCAGACCCTGTCCAGTGGCTTGCTAGAGCTCTTGCTTCCTGGTCACAACCTCTTGTGACCATTAGAACCACTGGGTTCCTCTCGGGGCCTGCCCATGGGGGTCTTCTGGGTAGCCACTGTGGAGTCCCTTGTCTCCACCTGTGCCCCTGGTGCAGACTCTCAGCCTCATCCCTAATTCTTACTCCTGGAGCATTTGTTGGACAGCTCTAGCTCTGTTCCCGGGGAGAGTAGAATCAGGAAAAGGCAGAGGAATTGGAAATAGGGAAGGGGTGAAGGAACATAGGGAGCCTCTCTGTTTAGGTTATGGAAGAGGAAGGGGAGGAGAAGTGTGTTCAGGCATTTCCCCTGGAGAATGTAGCACAGCGTGGTTCTGGGGTATTCACATGTGCTAATTGAGCTTGTATGTATGGGTGTGGGAGACTAAGTCTCCTTTGCATATTATGTTCTTTGTTTTTTAACTTTTCCATGGGAAAGATTTGTTTGGAGTTCCAGAAAATAGTTTGAGATTTTTGGAACACAGCACAAGAGGAAGCAGCAGAAATGTGGTATGGTTAAAATGGGAAGAGTGGGAAAGCATGTTAACCTTGAGAAGTTAAACTACTTAAGTTAAACTATTTTCTTAATAATTTGGCAAATAACTTTCAACAGTATCACTGGGTGCTGTGGTGGGTATTTGTAATCCCAGCTACTCAGGAGGCTGAAGCAGGAGGTTGCTTGAGCTTAGGGGTTCCAAACCTATCTGGGCATCTTAGTCTTGAGACTCTCATCCCAAACAGAAATAAAAACAAGCCAAAAAATGCAAGATAAATGACCTAAAAAAAAGACCTAAGATGTAGTATAGTAGTAAAATTGCATGTCTCTAACGGATTGCCAAGCTACGTGTACAACTGTTGTGAGAACTGTAGAGACTGATGCCAAGGCCACGTCACGTGGCCCAGCTACCCATCCGTTTGAACAAACATGTATTGTGTGCTGAAAAATATCCAGAAACCCAAAGATAACAGAGCTATGGACCTTGCCCTCTGCAGGGCGCAAGTGAGTTGGGAACATCATAAATAAAAAAGACATAACTCTGGGCAGTACCTGTGGCTCAAGGAGTAGGGCGCCGGCCCCATATGCTGGAGGTGGTGGGTTCAAAATCCAGCCCAGGCCAAAAACTGCAAAGAAAAAAAAAAGACATAATTCTGTCATTTCACGCGTCTCATAGTCAAACTGTGCAGTTACTGCTACAGAAGAAGGACGTACTGAGGGCTGAGGGGAGCTAACTTGGCAAGTCCAGAACCCAGACTGTGCATCAGCTACCAACTGTGTATATTCTGTAGAATGAGACAGTCAGAAACAGGGGACAGATAATACATATTTGGTGTTAAGTATAATTATTCTGAAGTATAATTATTTTAAAATATCAGGGAATATTAAGATACTTTTCTCAGAAGTCTGCTTTATTGATGATATAATGAACAATAAACTAAAACATGAGAAAAGATTAAATTAAAACTCCAAGTTACACTGGGTAGCCTGAGTGATTGATCTTAGGAGGACTGGTTTGGGGTCAGATATACATGGGTTTAAATTCAAACTCTGCTGAATTTTCATTTGGCTTTAGGACTTTAAGTCACCTTACTTTATGGGCCTAAATTGGATTAAACTTGTAATTTAACTGAGGAGTTTGGTGTTTGCATGCTTCATTGTGTGGACATATAAGTAAACTTTTCTTTGAGTAAAGGGTTTGGCTACTGAGAAGACTTCTGGATGAAACCTTTTCAAAGTTCATTTGTCTCAGCTACTACTTGGGAGGCTGAGGCAGGAGGATTACATTGAGCCCAGGAGTTTGAGGCCAGCCTGGGCAACATCGTGAGACCTCATCTCCGAAAAATAAATTACTACATAAAGGTCATTATTAGTTATTAACCATTTTGCTGGGTTTTTCTTCCTCCTGATGGTGCCCTATCAGACCTTGTTTTAAGTATTCATACTGGCATGTTTAATGCCACGTGGTACAGTTCATTCCTTGGTTCTCCCCAGAATATGAACTCCTGGAAGAGGTATTTTACTTTTTAAAAAAATCCTATTATTCTACTTGAGAGGCTGAGGCAAGAGAACCACTTAAGCCCAGGAGTTTGAGGTTGCTGTGAGCTGTGACGCCATGGCCCTCTACCCACGGTGACAGCTTGAGACTCTGTCTCCAAAAATAAAAAAATTAAAAAAAATCCCATTGTTAAGCTGACAGATGATAAAAGCTCAGTAAGCAATCTTTTGTATTCTGTTCTTATTGAATGAGTATTTGTGGGTTTTTGCTTTGGGGTCTTTTTAAGTCTGTTTTTGATTGGATATTGGTTTCTAATATTTATAAGAGATTTCTGAACAGATTATATCCATTCGCGCTGTGTTCCTGAGTGACTCCCTGCCTCATGTCCCACTGCTTCTCTCAGGCTCTCTGTAGGACAGTGGACATGTGACTGGCAGAGTGGGATGGAGTCAGGGAAGGAAGAGGCAGTCGGTTGATGTGGTCTTTGTTTCAATCCACTGTGACCCTGAAGAACAAACAGGTAGTACTGGGTCCATTTTTACCTACTATCTGCCGGTATTAGCAACATGCCTACAGTGTCAGTTCCTAGGTTAAAGTGTCATCAGGAGCTGCCTTGCTGCTACTAGGAGTGAATGATGATCTTGGAAATGACATGTGGCAGACAGAAGCCTCAAGACATTTGAAAATTTGTCTTCATGAAGTTGAGGAACTGTATGGGGAAAATATTAACTTCACTGAAGACAGTACCATTAACCCCTAAGAGAGAAGAAAATGTAGCAGAAAGAAAACTGGTCTTTAGATTTTGTTTTACTTTTATTCTCTATATGGACCATGCCTTTCAGTGATTTGGAATAAAGGTATAGTCCCTTTGGTATTGCTGTGGTATACATACTAAGCTAAAAGCTGGACTTCAGTTGATAAACTATGACTTGTTGTTAAAATTGATTTTTAAAATATTATCTTTATAATGGTGAAAATGCTCAGTGATGACTGTGTATTGTCGTGTAGTAAGCACAGGATTACTGCTTTATCTACCAGCAGCCCTTGGAGGTATAGGTGGTATGCCCATTTTACCAAGAAACAGAAGTTGGTAGGTGGTAGGTGTGAGATTTGAAGTAGATGTGTCTGCTGCTACCCAGGGCCCAGGCTTTTTACCACTGTGCTTTATTAATTCTAAGCATTAACCATTGTGATTATGAAAATGTGTCACTAAAAGAACATGTCCTAAATAGACTGAGGTGAGGTAGTGAGAGCCAAAAGGGCTCCTGCGCGAAGGCAGGGGTTTGTATGTGTCGGTTATTCTTTCTCAGAGCAAATGTGCAGGTATCTCTATCCAAAAGAATATACTGGCCTTTCCCAGTATTATTCTGCTCATAATAGAGGTTTTAAATACCCTGAATTCTCATAGGGAATCATTTGGTAATAGGTAATGGGATGTCCAGGCCCTGTTAGATTTCTGAAAAATCTTTAGAACATAGGTTCAGTCCACCAAATACTGCACTCAGGAAAGGATGTGATTCAGATTTCTTTATATACTGTTAAGTCAGTATAGTACCTTTCGGAGGTACTGTATTTGAATTCTAAACTTCGAATTGTAAACTGAATCCCTATTGAGAATGTTTCAGTCATTCTTGAGAAGTAAGGGAAGCCTTTTTCTTTTTTTTAAATCAAAGGCTTTTCCTAAAAAAAAAATCAGGGGCTTTTATATGAACTAGAGGGATTATATAACATGTTCTTCAGTAAATAAAGGCATTACTTTGGGTATTCCTGTTATGTCTGGGTGTATTAGGGTAAAAGGAAATTTACATAGACTACTTGTGGAGTGGGCCTTTGCCAGCCAAGTCAGGAGTGTCTAAACTTTCAATTTGATAGGTAATATTCAAAATCAAAAGGTAAATGAGCATTTTGAAGATACTATCCAATCAGATGATATATCTTTCTTGTCTTGAAATAATAATCATGGCTCAGCACCTGTAGTGCAGTGGTTGTGGCACTAGCCACATACCCCAAGGCTGATGGCTTCAAACCTGGCCGGGGACAGCTAAACAACAATGACAACTGCAACAAAAAAATAACCAGTATTGTGGCAGGCACCTGTAGTCCCAGGTACTTGGAATGCTGAGGCAAGAGAATCGCTTAAGCCCAAGAGTTTGAGGTTGCTGTGCGCTGTGACACCATGGCACTCTACCAAGGGCAACATAGTGAGACTCTGTCTCAAAAAAAAAAAAAAAAAATCCTGTTACTAAAACATAAGCAGGTAGTTATAATAATCAAAAATAAGAACATTACTCATTGGTAAAGTACAAGGACTCATCTTTTGCCTTTGGGTAATTCTAGAAACTAATCTTACTTTTATACCAAGATCTCCTTGCCAAAGTACTAAAAGAAAAATTAAGAGCCCACGTGATTGTCCATTAGAATGATGAGCAAAATCATTTATTTATTTGTTATAACAGTATGGCATTTACATAAAAACTTTGGTCCATGTTGAAAGATTTGTTAAAAAAAAAAAAAAAAACAACCCAGAAGTGAGTAGGCTATATTTTGACTTTTAACTAAGAAGTGAGGCTCGGCACCTGTTGTTCAAGGCACCAGCCGCATACACCTCAGCTGGCAGGTTCGAATCTAGCCCCGGCTGCCAAACAACAATGACAGTTGCAACCAAAAAAGAAAATAGCCGGGTGTTGTGGCAGGTGTGTGTAATCCCAGCTACTAGGGAGGCAGAGGCAGGAGAATCGCTTGAGTCCAGGAGTTGGAGGTTGCTGTGAGCTGTGATGCCACAGCACTCTACCCAGGGCAACAGCTTGAGGCTCTGTCTCAAAAAAAAAAAAAAGTGAGGAAATTCCTTTGGAAAATTAGAGTGAGTTAAATGATGAATTCTACCTGTAGTGTGAGGCATTATAAGTATGTAGACTTTACATGCCCAGGTTTTATATTTACTATGTTAGAATGTTGTACCTAAAGTGAGTGGAATTACAGAGAAAATGCCTGAACACTGAGTTCAAATGGAGTATGGGGTCTTCTATTGGCTGGCTGAGACCAAGAGGGTGTTCACACCCAAAGAATTCAGCCTGCATAACAAAGGAGGGAAGTTTTTATATTTTTCTTTTAGTTGGGGTGGGGGAGAGGGATGAAGCAGTAAATGAGACTTTGTAAGGTTAGATCTATAGGGTAGAGGGTTGGTTAGTTACGGGGGAACCAGATGTTGCTTAAAGATAGAAATGTAGTTTTACAAGGGTCTGTAACTCTGAGCTAATCGCCCTGTCTCTACAGGGTATGTTTGTTTAACAGCCCTGTTTTCTGCCAGGCCTGTGTGCTCAGGGCCAGGTAGTGATGAGAAGGGGAGGAGGAAAGAGAGTGAGAAATGGATCTGTCTGGTCTTTCAAGAAACAGTAAGAGCTAATAGAAAGAGTCTTTGGCCTTGGGCTGACTTGAATCATTCAAAATGTGCCTGTCACTTTGTTGAATGTGGTTTTTTGTTTAACAAATACATCAAACTGCTGTTAACAAGCTTTTGTGAGAAGTGTTACTTTTACAGATGAGGAAACTACAGTTCCAGAAGGTTAACACACTTGAACATGGTCATCAGTAACTGGCAGCTGTGGAAGTCTGTGAAATTCATCCATGTTGTTGGGAGTTATTAGATTGCTTATTCACTGAGATTCTTTTTTTTTTTTTTTTTTGAGACGGAGCCTCAAGCTATCCCTCTGGGTAGAGTGCCATTGGCATCACAGCTCATAGCAACCTCCAACTCCTGGGCTCAAGCGAGTCTCCTGCCTCCGCCTCCCAAGTAGCTGGGATCGCAGGCAGCCCCCCACAACGCCCGGCTATTTTTTGGTTGCAGCCGTCATTGTTGTTTAGTGC